>VZTT01062237.1:0-79052 GCA_013400855.1 Buphagus erythrorhynchus | reverse complement strand
GCCTTGAGGCTGCCATGCTTGGCGATGAGGGACTCGTACTCGGTGGCCTGGCGCTCGTGCAGCTGCTCCAGGCGCTCGTGGTCCTTGAGCAGGGCCTCGTAGAGCCCCTTCAGGTCCTCGCGCTCCTTGAGCACCGCCTCGCTCTCGCTCTCCAGGGCCGACTGCTGGATCTGCAGCTGAGCATTCTGGTTCATCAGGGACGTGCTCTGCGAGTTCAGCGTGGAATTCTCCACCTGCAGCCAGGAATGGGGGCACAGCCTGGGTTATTTCAGCTCCCACTTCAACATCTCTTGGGTTTAACCCTCAAAGACTTTCTGGTTGCTCCACTGGCAACCTTTTCGTTGCCATTTCCCTCCAGCACCAAGTTACCTTGGAGAAATGGATCACCAGTAATCCTAATAAAAGCCAAATCTGTGACATGACTAAAATAAAAGGAAATTCCACACTGGCATGGAGATTTATTCTTAAAAAAACTTCTGTACTGTCACCATAAAATCCTCATGGTATCCATGCACAGCTTCACAATGAGAGTTCCAACAGGAATAATAGCACCTGGAAGGAACTACTCATGTTCTGTTCTGTGCTCTTTTGTGGAACTGCACCAGTTCTCCAACAGCTGTCCCAGAACAGGATTAATGTGTATTAATACACTAAAGCCTTCAACAGTAGACAGTTTAAAAAAGCCCCAACCAACCAACAACTCTCCTTTTTGTGCCTCTGGAGAAATCCTTGAATATCTTACAGAAATGGTCCTTGTCACCTGACCTGTACCAGCTTCCTTCTCTTTCCTGTTCAAGAGATGAAAACCACAAACTACTGAGCCTTCTAATACCCTTGGGGTATCTATTAAGGAAAAAAAAAATTCCATCTCTCACTCCAGTTCTCGCTGTTACCAGGAAACAAATCCCTTCCTGCTGGAACTGCAGTGCTCTTTGTTACAGATGAGAAAGCTGAACCTTTCACTGGAAATGAAGTCATGTCTGATGGCATGGGTGTGCTGGGAAACTTCCCAGGCTGAATCTGAGTTTGGTTAGGTCAGAATTCCCAGTTACTCTTTTCAGACATCCTTTCCCCTGGCTGCTCCTTATGGATATCAGGAGGAAGAGAAGAATGAGTTGCCCAGGAACAGTTTTGGCACAGCCCAGGTAGAGCAGCTCAGTCTGCACTTCAGATTTAGCCAACAGTTCATCACTTTGATTTTCCTGAACATATTTCAACTTCCACTTGGATTTGCAGTTCATGGAGAATTGTCTTGCCTGAGAGGAAAGGCCTGAGCTGCTGGGCATGAGGCAAAAAAGGAACTAGATAAATTCCTGTTTTGTTTTTTTTTTAATGAAGGGAATTACTGAATCCCAGCAATCCCCTCTCAACTGGTTAAATGGGATATTTCCATGTCATATCCACAGGTTTTTAACAAGCAGAGGAGGCACAGGATGTGCACCAATGTCCTGTTTTACTGGAGTGCTGTGCTCCAATGTCCTGTTTCATCATGGCAGCAGAAAGTGCATCCATGGAACAAAAATGTTCTGCTTTCTAGGAAGAGCCAGGAGGAGACTCCAGTCATCCACCAAATGCATTCTTTGTTTCATCTAAACATCTTGATTTCCATCAGCCCTCCATCCTTTCTGACACTCTTTACTATTTCTGCTGTGGGGTTTTCATCCCCTCTTGAAGGAGTTTTGATTCTTAGAATGCCAAAAAGCATTAAATTCATTAACAAAAATATTTAAAGAAAAAAGATGCATATTTAATAACCCTATTAAACTATAAGGGCAACATCTGAATTTTGGCCAGAAGAGCTGCAGGACTCTGGGGACAACCATTTTTATAATTTCCCTGGTCACACATTACCTTTTATACTGCCTCTCAATTATCTAAATTCAGGTCTTCACATATTTATGTAGCTTTCAATTTTCTTTTGGTTTTTTAAAGATCTTCTGTATTTAAGTATCTTGATTATCCTCTTAGGTATGGCTTTACTTTTATTTTTTTAGGTATTTATAAAAATATATAAAGTTTATTAGAATATGGTTGGACACATACTTCTCTGACCTGATTTAAATGTATAAATACATAAACCCAAGGAAAAAAAAAATAAAATAAATAAAAAACCCAAGAATTTTGGAAATTGGATAAGACAATCTACTCTACTTCAAAGCATAAAGTCAAGATTTTACATTGGACAAGGGATTAAAACCAATTTCTAATTATTCATCAGCAAACAAGCTATTATTTGACTGCTGAGTGCAGATTATTTTCACATCACCACCTTTCCCATGTCTCTCCAGGAAGCCAAATGTGATTTTAAAGCTAATGTTAACGACGTAATTTAAGTTTTCCTTCAAAAAAACACTTGATTTTATTTCTGAAAGCAAACTAAGGCAGCATTACCTGCAGCTTGGCATTCTGAGTCTGCAGAGTTGTGTTCTGCTCCTGCAGGGACACAGTCTGTCTCTGCAGGGCCAGGATCTGGGCCTGCAGGTTGTTGTTCTGTGTCTCGAGCTGCTTGAGCTGCGTTTTCAGCGCCTGCTTCTCCGCCTGCAGCGTCGCGTTCTGGGGGGTTAAAACCACACAAAACCTCAGCTCACAGCTGCTCCAGGGACTCCAGGATAAAACAGAAGTGTTTTCCAGACCTTAGAAAGCAGCAGGACTGTGCAGAGATTTACAGGGTGGGATAAACTTGCAGAACAAACACACTTTAGGGGGATTTATCACTGGAAAAACAGGTATCAGATGTTGCACCTATGGAGAAACAGGAGAGGAATCTCCAGGACAGGGATTATACAACTGGGATTTGAGAGAGAGCTGTGGACTCAAAAGGGCAAATTCAGGTTTTCACATTTCTTTTTAAATGTCTGTCAAGTGCTTTATGGCATCCCACAGAGCAGAATCCAGCTGCTACATGCACTGTATTTAATTCTTGGGATGGAAACGAGGTGATAAATTAAAGTGTCTTAACAGCACCCTCATTTTCATTACTGGAACAGCTCACCACAAATAATTACCACCAGAATGGTATTTAAAACACATCTTACATTCCTCTCCACCTCGATTAATCTATCTTTAACTTTCAATAATTCTCTCGTAGTCTCCTGATTTTCTTTCTCCCACTTATTGACAGACTGATTTTCTTCTCCACTTCTTGGAGGAGAATTCTGAACCATCCTTTCCTCTTCTTGTCTTTGCTTGAGAGCTTCATAGTTCTTCTTCACCTGGAATTGTTTAGGACAACTTAGGTTAGGGTTAGAATTATCCATTTTTTATGTCCAAATTTATTAATTTATTACCTGACCATGCCCCTTCTCAAAGAACAGGAGGTGCTGTTACTGTATTTGTAAATTTGGTTTTTTTGTATGTTTGTGGAGATGATGTACAAATTATTTATGGATATGGACAGTTTAATCCGAACAAACAGCAGACCTCTATTTTATATTTTATTTTAGTGTATCCCCCAACTTTTATACTAAAATTCTATAACCAAGGTGAAAGAATTTCCTTTTCTAACCAATCTACTCAGGCTGCTTAAGGTAGGCCAGAAAATGTAGCTGGAAATGACATCCCAAATCAAATCAACTTCAGATTATTTATCCAGCTGATGTTTTCATGGCCAGTAAATAAACTCAACAATTTTCATGGGATTTCAACACAGTCTTAAAAGCTTTCACACCTTTGTCCTGCTTTCCATCACCTGAATGATGCCCATTTTTTGCTGTCTTACCCAAAAAGTGTAGAAATAACAACAGCTCATTTAGTACTACAGAAAAATTCCCTTTTCCTTACTGTTTTCAGCTCCTGACGCAGCTGCTGGTTCAGATTTGTTGATTCTTCCAAACGAGCCTCCAAAGCAGCAATTTTTTCTTCTTTTATTTCCAGAGACTTCTTGAGTGTGGATTCTAATTTGGACTCCAAAAGCTTGTACCTACTGGCCAGCAACAAGAGAGAGTCTGTATTTTAAATAACTGTTTGAGGTACTTAAATTCTCAAATGTTCTAGAGCAGACTCATAGCTACATTCAAACATCCCTGAGTGCTGTGGTCAAAAGTGTGAAGACACCTCAGCATCCACAGCAAGTAGAATAAAAATAAATAACCAGAAGATGGTTGTCAAAACAATTTTTGACTCTTCCTCTCTTTTAAAAGATGTTAGACCCAGCAACAGACCCATTCAGGCCCCCCAGGGGGGTGCTGGGTTTCTCTGCATCATTAGTGAGTGGTGGCTGCACTCCCCCTGGCTCCACTCCAACAAATCCAGAGGGGACCTGAACTCAATTAGAATGTGAAGTATTTGGAGAGCAAGATTTTCATCAGTTCCCATTTCCAGCCAGCTCCAAAGGGGAGGACAGGGAAGGAGATGGAGCACAGCACTGTGCAGGTGCACACTTGTTTAGTGCATCAATGTGCAAATTGCTCACTCAGCCCAGCTGCTGATATTTTAAGACTGTTGCCACCCTTGATGAGCAAAGCTTCCATTTTTAACCATATTCACAATATTGTAGGGCAGCTAAACCCCCCCTAAAATGTCAATTTGAGAGAGAAGTGGTCAGATTGAACTGTATTCATTTAAAACTGAACACTCTTTATGGGAAATACCAAAACCCACACTCATTAATCACTTCTAAGCAGTTCAGAATCTGGAGAACACCCCACTCCTCCCCACAGCTGGATAAAATAACCACAACCACTGATATCTCCCCTTTCCAATCCTGGCTGCTGAAGGATCCATCAGTTTAGTGAGGGGAATAAACATCCAGTCAGGAACTGGAGCAGAAGACCAATGGCAAGAGAATTAATAAGCAGAAAGCTGTCCAGTAGCATCATGCAGCAGGAGGAGAATCTGAGATTTTCAGATATGACAACCAATTCCCAAGGATTTACAGAACACTAGGCAGCCTGTGACTAGTAGAATATACAGTATTTCACCTTCTTGAGCTGAAGCACAGATCTGGCTGCAAGTAATTCCTGCTACTGAAAAATGACACTGTTCTATAGAAAACAAAGGAGGGAAAATAGTAACAGCAGAGATCCAGTATCTATTTACACTCTGAACAATGAAAGATGGTATGAATTTTTTAATGTAACTGCAAGTTGGGTTATTTTGGATTCAGAGTCAAAATCCATAAATCTGTCCAAGGACAGCAGGTAAGAGAAAATGGAAAACACTTCAAAGTCATAAAATGTGGCTAGTTTAGACCTCAACAGAAAGACTGAGGTGCTACCAAGATCATTTATTAAAAACCACAAGCAGCTCTTTGCAATCAAGAGTAGGAAAATGGTACATTTTTAATTTCCATCATCAAGATGACAGAGGCAAATGAAAAACTACACTGAGAAGTAATTGTATCCCTAATGAACCCAGCTGGTAATGACTCACCTAGGTATTGTTATGTAAGGAAAGCAATCCAGGTATCTTTGGGATGAATGAAAAGGTTGAGAACAATGGAAAATCAGGGTATTTATTGGCAGAACAAAATTTCAAACCAATGCTAGTTTTCACTTTGAAAACAAACACTGCCCTTTCATGATCCTCCAGCTCTACATGGAGCTTGGGAAGAAGCTCAAGCCAGCAGCAGAGCCCAACCACTTCTAACTCAGAACTTGATTAAATGTTGCTCCATTTGGGCTTCAGCTAAGTTTAAGCTTCACCTTGGATCAAAGGCTGGTGGCTTTTTGTTGGGTATATTTATCTAAGGACACACCAAATGCTTATCAAGTGCTGTATGTGACACAGATTTGGTTAAATCAGAAGAAATCCAACCAGTCCAAGTTCTGACAGCTTTTCCTGAACTCATCTGGGAGCAGAGAAATGCAGGTGAAAGGCACCAGCAGAAACCAAGAGGGGTAAACCTGGCACCACCCCTGTGACAGAGCACTGGGAAAGGGAAGCTGGATTCAAACCCCAATATTTGGGGTAATTTGGGTCCCTCTGGACACAGAAGGCCCCAGATCAATCTCCAGGCTCATGACAATCAGTTGTAATAACTGATCATGACAGCAGAACTGCACTGGGGAGCAAAGCTTGGCTGGAAGCTCACACCAGTGTGCTTTGCTCCTGCCACCAACTGCCCTAAATCCCTGCAGGATGAGGCAGGGGAGGGAAATGCAGCAGAGGAAACAGATGCCAGGGCAGCAGCTGCTCCCCAGTGCAAGTGTGGAGGAGGGATGGAGCCACCACCAAGTTCTGGAGACACTCAAGCACTGGATACTTCCCAGCCAGGGAAAGTGGGAATGCAGCTTCCTTTAGGATGGAAGAATTAGAAGGAAATGGTTGCAAGGAAGGAGTGAGACAGTTTAAGGTAATCACTATTGATAAAAACCATTTGTGTCAGACAGGAAGACAAAAAGGAAAAAAAAAAACTACTTTGAGCTAATTATCTTTTACTGCTACTGTTGCTGCTGCTGACTAGAGCATAAAACATTTTAATTATAATTAACTCTATCTCCTGACATACTTCACTGAGTCTCTTAGCAACAAAAAGTGGCAACTCACTGTCACAGTCAGCTGAATGTGAAAGCACATCAACTAATTAATTTCCAAAAATATCGAGCTCCTTTCTGGCTCCATGAGTGTGCCTTAAAAACCTAAGAGCATGCACAGAACCAGTCTGCAAAACCACTTTAGGAATAAAAAAATCCTCATTTGTCCTCTTTGCCATTCTCACCTGTCATCACTGCTCTGCTCATCGTGCAGGAGACGCTCCTTGTTCAAGCCAATCTTTTCCAGCTCGTGGGCCAGTTTTTCTAGATCATTGTTCATCTGTTGAGTCTTCAATTTCTCATTCACCAAGTCCTTGCACAGAAAAAAACTACAGTCAGTGTTTTCAGCTAAATAAAATAATGTAGTCTCAGCTCTAGGAGTGCTGAGACGACAATAATGGAATACATGATTGGAAGAATTCAACTTTAACTCTTCTTCCAGCTGTATCAGACCTTATATTGTAAAATAGGATTTCTCTGTGCTCTCTCCCTTTCCCTTTAGAATTCCCCTTTAAATTTGGTCTGGAACATGACAGTGAAAAGGGAAACATTCCAGCAATATGACATTCTTCCTTTTCATGACTATCATTACAGAAATTTTGATTATCTAATCCATAGAGGTGTTAATAGTACACAGATTAAGGCAGAAAAAAATCCCCAAATCAGAAACCCAGATGTAATTTCTGTACATTAGAAACAGATTATGATGGGAATTGTGTTTACCTCTCTCAAAGTGACCAGGGTTTTCTTATCAATGGTGGCTCTTTTCACCAGTTCCTTGTTTTCCTTCTCCAGTTCTTTCAGGCGCACACATGACTCTTTATACACAACAATTTCTTTAAACAGAGATTTATTTTCCCTTTCCAGATTACTGATTTTGACATTATTTTCTTCTAAGGTATTATCTTTAATTTCTGCTTGTTGTCTAAGCCTTTTATTTTCCTTTTCCAGCTGTTTCTTATCCTTTTCCAGTTGAGAAGTTTCTTGTTCTAACAACTTATTCTCCTTTTCCAACTGCTCCAGGCGCTTACTGGAGATTTTTAACTCTTCCAAGTTCTTTTGCAGGGTCTGATTTTCAGTCTCTAAATCTTGTAATTCGCTTTCTAACTGCTGAATCTTCTTATTGCTGTTTTCCAGGGCTTTCTGTAGCCTTTGGTTTTCTGTGTCCAGGCCTTGGTAACTGACTTCCAAGCGTTCAGTCTTCTTAAAAGAGGCTTTCATCAGCTCGAGGCTTTTTTTGAGCTGCTCCTTTTCACTCTCCAGCTCCTTATTTTCTAATTGTAACTGTGCCACTTTAATGCTTGTACACTTCAAGGATTCAATTGTCCTCCGTAACTCTAAGTTTTCTTCGTCCAGTTGGGAATTCTCCTTTTCTAAGGATTCTAATTGAAAAGTGAGGTTTTTCAGGCTATCCAAGGTTTTTTTCAGCTTTCTGTTCTCTGTCTCCAGGTCAGAGTTCTCCTGTTCTAAGGCCTCGATCTTCTCACAAGTGATTTTTAGGTTGGTGATTTTCTTCTGTAATAACTCATTTTCCTTCTCCAGACGATGCAGCTCGCTCTCTAATTCTTCTGCCCTCTCCCCTTTCTCTTTGTAGTGTTCCAGCTCTTTCCTGACTTGTTTTTTTTCAAATTCAATCTTATTTAACTTACTGCTGGTCTCTTTGATAGACTCATGGAGGATTTTATTTTCCTTTTCAATTTCTTTCATTCTTGCCTCAGCACTGATTTGTGAGCGCTGCCTCAGAGATGCCACAGTTTGATTCAAGTGTTCATTTTCTTGTTCTAAGAGTTTAATCTAATTTGGGCAGAAAAATGGTAGAGTGATAAACAACATGCCAACAAGGAATTGCTTCCATATATAAACTAAAAGATACTCATCATATCATATTTACCTTCTAAGTTAAAGAAAATCTCTTACTCTGCTAGTATTTATGTGAAGAATTACAAACATTATTTCAAGTTTGATGACAAAGTAAATCTTCAAATCTCTTCCTCTTGATTATTAATAGATAAAGATAAACCCAAAACTAATAAAGCACAAATCAAAGGAAAGCTTTACCTACTTCCTAGCAGATTTAATTTTCATTTGTGTTTACCCTTGTTTAGATTGCTTTTTCTTACACTGATTTCCAGAGCTGTGTGTCCACAAAGAACAGGACTGCAAAAAGTTATAAACCAAACCTCAGATGAAGGGAGGTGTGGGAGCCATAAAAACATCTTTATTTCATTTGGAAAAAGTAGAGGTGATGTGTGGGAGGTGAGGGAATCCTGATCACAGTCCACAGCAATTTGAGAAGAAACACAACAAAGTTACACTGATTTCTGAGTTAAAAAGAACCTTTGGATATTCTGTTCCCAACCAGCTTCAGAATAAGTAAATCATACTGGAATTATTTTCCTAGGAATCATTTTCCCAGATCTACCTCAAGGATAGAGGCAGAACTTGCATCTTAATTTTTAGTATTTCTTGACTTTTTAGGTTGCTCCAAATCATTTGGAATTATTTGGGCATGTAACACCAGACAGCAAAATCCGGCATAACTGTTTGGATCAATATTTAAGTGTACACTAATAACCCAGTGTAAGGGATGTTTCAACAATAAACTGTTTGGGAGAAAAGCAAAAGTGCTGCTTGCAATGAAAAACAGACAGAAAATTATAGGCTGTTCTTCCATAGTGCAATCTGAATGGAACTATTAATTACAGATCCACAGCTCTGCTCCCAGCAGTGACAAACTGCTCTGGAATATTCACCACAAACTCATTAACAGGTGCCTAAAAATACAACTCTGCAGCACCTGGCATGGCACTGAATTACTGTCCATGAATTCTGCTTCTGTAATCCCAATTCTACAAAAAATCCTGATAAATGCCTCCATGATTTTGGATGAGATCAAATGAACTTCCTACAGTCAACTCCAGTACATGCCAGCATAGGATTTTGGAAGAAATATGGAAGATGCTGTTGACCCATCAGCTCTTAAGTGTATTATTTTTAAGTAGAAATACTCCACTAAAACATAAGTCCTAAAACAAGATATATATCTTCAAATGAAAGTAAACCTTCCGTGCCAAGNNGTCCGTGTCAATCTTCCCCCCCCCCCCATTTTTCTTCCTTCTGGAATTTCATTTACTGATTAAACAGGGCCTTTAAAAATATTCAGCATTTTTGAAATATAATATTCTGCATTTCAAAAGACTGCACTTTAAATTAAACTGAATGGTCTTGTCATCAGGAGGTATAAATAGAATTTATAAAAGCTAAATGCAGTTCTAATTCTGAAGGAGTGAATTCCTAAATCTGGGACTTCCAGAACTCTTTTTCCTGGTGGCTGCTCTGCAGACAACTCAGAAGGTGCCAGTGTTGTCCATCAGGCACAGGTACATCTTTTACAAAGATTCACATGCCAGATTTTAGCAGCCACAAACAAATCAATCCAGGTGGTCACAGCAGGAAGTCATCCCAGTGCAGGGCAGAATTATGGAGCTGGAATTCCCATCAATACTCCAACATCACTCCACGCACTGCCAGCTGCCTGGGACCTGTTCTCCTCCTCTGGGAGCTGTCTGGCCTCCCTCCAAAGTTCCCAAAATTCCCAAATTTCTCTCCTGGCTGAGCTACACCCCCAAGGCACTCCAGCAGATGCCCACAGGAGCGCTGCAAGCACCACAAAGCTCTGAACCCACCAGGAAAGCCCCAGCCAGAAATGAGTCACGTCTCTCACTGCCTGCAGCTCTCAGCAAAGCTGTTTTCCTGCAGGAACCTCCTTCTGGCAAATCCACTACATTTACAATCCCTTCATGTCTGTAAAATCCTACAAAAGGAGACCAGCAGAGCACAAAGCAGCATTAAAACTTTTGGTTCTGCTACTCACTTGTCGCTCAGAGTTCTCTCGAAGTGCTTCAAGTGTCTTTTCAAGCTGGGCTTTTTCTTTCATCAAATCTTTACTCTGATTTTGACTGTTCTGAAGACTTTGTTTCTCTTGGCTGATTTCATTCTCCAGCTCTTCAAGCTGGGAAGAGAAACAAAAGTTTTAAAATGTACTTAAAAATGACAGTATTAGCTGGGTTGAAGGCACCCTTACAGAAATGAATAAAGAAGCTTAAGGGAAAGAATAAAACAGAAGTTTCTGATCTTTAATTGAAACATTAAATTTCTTCTGGGAATACACTGACTCCTGCCAGAATTTTCTCCCTGGCTCATAACACTGTATCTGTAAAGTAGTTTAGTGTAAAAAAAAAAGGTCAGATTTTCTCAGGCTCTGGATATTTCCTCAAGCATCTTTTTTTCCTCTTAAAATTCCATTTTAGTAAGATTTATACTGCTCCTCCAAGACCCTTTTAACTTAGTAAGGTTCAATGTTGTTTGATCTTACTTAAGGATTTCAAGGGATAATTAAGATGATTCCTTGGGAATTAAATATATGAGTTTGTTTTGTCAAATGGTTCCAACTTGCAGAGAGCAAAACTATTTAAAATTTAAAATACCCAAGCATGATTCCTCTGTCACACTGAAGTGGTAACAAGCTGAGCTGAACAATATTTTTGTGTTTCTTACACATATTCCTTTCTTTTGTACCTCCCAGCTGCCTTTTGGGCACAGCACAGAGGCTGCTCCAAAAATTCCAGCTTCTTAGGCATCAGAAATCTTATGGAAGCATGGAATACAGCAGGGATTTCTTTAATTTTCTTTCTTTTTTTAATTATCTCTTACCCATTCCAAGAATAGTCTTTCACCTGAAATAGCTGCTGAAGTCAAAGCTATTTCAGGAACTTTAGACATTTTCACTCCACTGTAATTAGTCCCAGCTTTTGTTTTTTTCTTCTAATTTTTATTCTCTATAAATACCACTGACTAAATTATTCTATTTGATACATATAATTTGAGGAGTAAAGCACTGTAGCTCAGCACAGTTAAAGGTGACAAACTCCCCTCTTGAGTTGTTTATCAATTCCTTGACCCACCTTCTCCCTTCCTCAGCTATAATGAGGACACAGGACCAAGTTTTCAGCTCAGACTCATCACTCACACTGTCTTCTCCTTCATAATTACCAAAATTAATGCTCTCCAGTATTCTAAACCACTTTCATTACTCACCATATCCTCAATATATTATTATTTTTCCCCTCACTGGTCTAAGAGCTTTCTGAATAAACTGTTTACGCTCTCACATAATATAAAAGAGAATAACCTCTTGGAAGTGTGGTTTTATTTTTTACCATAAACTTACAAACACTGTAACTCCACTTAGACCCTTGTAATGCCTTACTCAAAATAACAGCAATTCATAAAATTACCATTTAGGAAGAAAACAGCACAGAACATCAGGTAGCTCTCCCACACAATCCAAGCACACTCTGACCTTTACCTTCTTGCTAAGTCTTTGGTTTTCTTTTTCCATTTTCAGAATCCTTGAACTGCTGCCTTCCACAGAGCCAACTGCACCTTGCAGCTCTTCCACTGTCTTCAGCAAACTTTGGTTTTCCATTTCCAGCTTCAGTAACCTGCTGGATGTCAGCTCATTCACCTCATGGCCCAGTGATTTCTGGGGCACTGCAGGAGAAAAACACCAGCATTAAAATAAAAGGTAATATTTTATTTGTCTGCATTTTTAAACTTAGAGGATTTAACAGCCTTTGAAGGTTCTTCCAAAGAACTTCAATCACCTTCTTGATGACCAGGGCTGATCAGGATTAGAAATATTAGAAATTAAAATATGTTCTACTCTCCTAATGACAGCACAGATTCGTTTCCCACAGCTCAGGATGTATCTCCAAATTCCACAAGTGCCTTGCACAGAATCCAGTTGATATCCAAGCATGTTATACTGGAAGAATCCAATTTTTTACCACAGCTCTTCTCCTTAACTTTGAGAAGAGCAAAGCAAGAAGACTCATGATCTGTGCTGCAGAGTACAGAAATCTATCTGAATGGCAAAATAATGTCATTACAAGTTATTTATGGGGTTTACACCATTATTTAACTGAACAAGACCCACAAGAACAGATTTCCCATGTAGGCTGTATCTCCATGGATACATGAGAATCAGCATTTAATTTCCTAATGCTACCCAGCCTCTGAGATTTCCATTTCAAGCACTTTGCAAGTATTAACTTTGTTTACCTTCAGAAAGTTCAGTAGTCCTGTTTATCTGCTCCAGCTCCCAGCCAAGATGCAAAGATTCATCCATACTTTGTTTCTGAGCCATTTCTAAGGTCATATTTTCCTCCATGAGCTCCTCAATCTTCTTTCTGTCCATATCACGCTCCTTGAAAATTATTTCACAAGTTAAAATTATTCCACAAGTTAAAAATTTGCACACATGCAAAGTTTTATTACCTATATTCTTGTATTAATATCTATATTCTATTATCTTTATTATGCTGTCACAGGGAAGGGGAAAGGGCTTTTTCTGATCTGCCTAGACAGAGAGATGGGGAGAAGCTGGCAAAAGCTGGGAGAACTTTAAAGGGAAGAGTAAAAAGAAGATTACAAAGAATCTATTCTCCTTATAACCTAGAGCAATCACTCCCTACTCTCCAAAGTTTACTTCTCTCTGAATATTAGGAAGCAAAGTGCATGGGGTAAACACAATATTTAAGTGACAATTGATTCATATAAAAAAAAAAAAAATCAATCTTATTGCTCTTGAATCTCTGCATTTATCATCACATTCCTTCTCTTCTCTGACAATTTGAAGGTTTTTATTAAGAATGGAAATGAAATTCAGTGTCTATCAGCTGCCTTTGCCACCCTCTCCTGACACTCACCATCTCCATATCGTGCAATTTAGCTTTTAGTTGTAAATTCTCTTTTTCTAGCTCGTGCAGTTTATCTGAACGGGCTCGGGTCCCCTCTAATTGATCTTCCAACATTGTCTTGGTTTCTAGCAACACCTGATTGTCTTCCTTTAACTCCTGCAAAAACAGAGCAACAACAATAAATCAATCCCAAACCAGAAGCATTCCCCTGCTCATACAAACTTTGATACACATCAAACCAGTTTCAGAAACCTGAACTAAAACCATAACAGACTTTTTATAGAAAGCACATTTACAGCAATTCCACATAAATGCAGCTTATGAATTTCTGTGAGAGTAAAATTTGACATAAATTAAATTAAATATTCCCTAAGCCATTAAGAACTAATAAGGTGTTGATAATTATAATCAAACCATCAGAATCTCTGTCATTTGGGCTGTGATCTGGAAAGAAGTACTGCATGTACTGCCCAAAATTAGGTTTATAGGCCACTGGGCCCAAAGTCAGGCCATGATGCTGAAAATGCATCCACAACCTTAAAATACAACCAGCCACTCTCAAAGGGCCTGAGCAGCTTTAATTTTGGTACACAGAGGATGTTTTAATAGCATCTGATGAAAGTAATGTGTGAAATATGTAACTGGCAACTTTCTTCATGATATAAAGACAAAACTTTTCAAACTTCAGCACACAGTCAGCTGCAAAATCTGAAAAAAGATCACACAAATATCCCTCATGCTGCCCCCTACACAAATATTAAGTTAACTCATAATTATTACGAAGCAAACCCAACTAATTAACATCTGTCTGTACTGAAGCATGCCTGAAATATCTGATCGTTTACAAGCTATGAAAACACAAACAATTTTTAGGGGATTTATTAGTTTAAACATTCTATGAAAATGAAACTTCCACTGTTGTCAAATCCTGTACACTAACCTGTTTTCCTTTACTAAGTTTTACACCATATGGCACTTGCCCATCAAATTTGGCATTTCCAGACAGAATGATGGCCTGATAAATTCCTGCATGTTGATTTGTCTCCCAAATTACTAATTCATGCCAGAACTCTAAGCTCCCCTTGCCTGGTGTGGGTACATCTTTTTTTAGTGTATTTTATGCCATTGTCCTGTACTCATTTATATGAACAGCCTTCATTTCCTCAACACTTGACTTAGAAAATTGCTTTCCCTTAGGAGATCTACAGGAAGAGAAGGGAATTATTGTATTTAGAGCATTTTTTGAATTAATTCCTCTGCAGGTTTCTCAATCCATCCTTCACAGAGGCTTCCACTTCCATGCCATTGGACACGGAGACAATTCCCTAAAAACTGGAATTTGTCACAAAATCCTGACTGCCACATCCCAGAGCAAGAAGCCGCAGCCCTTTCTCCCATCCCAACGCTTTAGTCCCCAAATTAAAGCACTGAAAAACTTTGAAGAAGCCCCAGCCAAGAGAAGAATGGTGTTCCTGGGTGATTTTTCCCCTGGATTTATTCACCTCCACCCTGGCTTTGTAGAACTCGATGTCATGGAGCCTCTCCTTGTAGCGGCTGACTTCGCTCTCCAGCTTGTCCACGCGGATCGCCTTCTCGCGCAGCGCGTCCAGCTCGTCCCTGTACACCCTGGCAGAGCGGGCATCCGACAGCAGGTTCATGTTCTGGCACACAGGGAGACACAAAATGTGCTTTATCTTCTTTTTGGCTGTTTTTTACTTTATTTTTTTTATTTTATGTTTCATTGATTTTATTTTTATTTTATATTTATTTAAATGCGCCAGACGGTATTTCCTGTTCAGCCTAAAATGTTTCTTATTTTTGCTTATATTACAAACTGTGAGTTGTACAGCACCTTAAGCTGACAAGCTAAAAATGGTGATGTATTTCTTTCTTTACAAGGACTTTTAAGGGTAAATTGTCTAATTAAGGAAAGCTACCTGAATTATTTTTATTCTTAACCTAATAACTAACTACCTGTGATCCGCAATGCGGGCTTTTTTGTTCAATTACACAAAATCACCTGAGGGGGAAAAGGGAGAGGGGAAAAAGGGAGAGGGGAAAAAGGGAGAGGGGAAAAAGGGAGAGGGGAAAAAGGGAGAGGGGAACTTCCACCTTAAAACTTCCATCTTGTTTTACACTTATTACTATATTCTAAAACTTTACGTTTTCCACCATGTGATACTACACACTCGTGATCCCAGTTTTATCATTTAATTTTGGAAGCCTTCTCCATGGCCTCAGGTCAAAAGCAGTGTTTTTTTTCTCCTTTCAGCACACAAAGTCTAAAATTCTCAGTTTCCAGGGCTCCAACACAGGAATACAGGCAGGACTGGACAGAACATGGTGAAGGATAACACAGCTCCTTCCTTCATTGTTTAAATTCAGGGAATGCAGAGGGATATTGGTTAATTCTGAGAAACACAAAGAAAAAAATCAAACATATTGGAGAGGATTGTAGATTATGTATTTCCAAAGAAAACTGCACTGGTCTTTTTCAAGGACTCACTGTAATTATATATATTGAATATTTGTGTATGTATTTAGGGTTTTTCCCCTCATTATCACCACACAAAGTATAAAGAAAAACCAGATAAAATTGGAGCACTTTCATTTTAAGAAGATCCTTTCAGAGGATGCACTGGTGGCAAACTGCTTGAATGAAGAAACAAAAAAATTAGAGAAGAAATACTAACCTAAGTCAAGGCATTTTTTTCCATCATAATAAATCAAATAAAGGAATAAATTACACAAGATCAGGTTCAGAGTGCAAAATAAAAAAATAAACCATGAAAACATACTTAATATCAGAAAAAGAGTGGTGAATTGTTCTGGTGGTGGCAACTTTTCTTAAAATAATAAAATGATTAAACCCACACCTCTTGCTGAAGTCTCTTCAGTTCAGCTTCCATCTGTTCCAGTTCTTGTTTGCAGTCAAGCAGCTGCTCAGTCTTTTCCTCACTTGAAGGAGAAAACACAAACCAGTTTAAACATGGCCACAAATCCTGCTAATGATCACCAGCTTTGGGAACAAAGTGCTGAGATTTCTGAGGCTTCCACCTTTAACCCACAATTTCAGGGACATCAGAGTGCCAAATTTAGGGTTGCCATGATGACTTAGTTATTCTTTTGGTTTTAGTCTTTATCTAATATTTTAAATGTTGTTAGACTTTTCATAGTGCTTTAAATTGTTGTTTCCTGCTCATGCAGGGCAGAAAACAAGAGTATAATAAGGGAATTTTTGCAGTAATGGATTTTGTGTAAAAAACCACAAACAATACACATGAATGTGTACCAGGAGATCCACATCCAAAAGCCAACTCAGAATAATTTCAAATTACACATTCAAAAGGTCCAAATTCTTTCCAGGAGAACCAGACACTGACTCCCTGTCTCAACCAAGTAAAGCCAATTTTAAAAGCACTTTTATAGTTCTCTGATTTTTCCTTTTCTTACAGAGAAGAATTAAGAATTTTAGGTGTCTTTACTCAATTGAAGAAGATACTGCTCAATAAGCTCAGTAATTTCATGAAACACACAATGAATTTTAATTTTATGGAAACAACACAGTGTTTGTTTTAGTCTACCCAGACACCTGTGAAAAAAAAATTGACATAGAATGCTACAACTCTTACAGGACTCATTCTTAACTTCCAACTCATTTCCCAATCCTTACAAAATGAGTTTGTTAAACCACAAGTGCAAAGGAAATATTTAATTCTCTCACAGACAAAGAATACCTGATGTTCAAAACTCAACTGCACCTCAGAACAATTTGCTGTTGAAAAACCTGCCAATATTGAATATTCTTAAAAGATATACTGCATATTCAAATGTGTTACTGTATTATTCCACATTTTGGAACACAAGTAAGAAACAAAAGTAGAAAAGGGGGAAATAAGATAACTTAATGGACTGAAATGAATGTCTCAAAGCAATCATACCAACAAAAAATAGGTATGTTTTAAACAAAACTAGAGCAGTTGTTTAAAAAATGAGCCAATTTCACCATGAATTATCTTTTTGGAAAAGGTCACTGAGCCTACAAGCACAGGAGGCTCAGCCCTGCACATCTCAGGGCAACATCCCTGTCCCCCTCCAGAGGTGCTCAGAAACCAGGCACAAACACAAATTTATTCCTGATTTCTGTAACTTTTCCATCAGCATCCATATTCCTGTTATTGTTCTACACAGGAACACACAGAACTCAACACTCAGAAAATGAGGTGTGCAATTTCCAGCTTTGGAGTTTCTGTATTGCCTGGTTTGCATCCAACTGAAAAATAATCTTTACAGACCTTTTAAATGAAATTATATCAGCTACACTGCATATTAAACCAGGTATGAAGGTTCACTGCCAAAACCAGATTAGAAATAAATTTTATGAGTATTTTCAAGTCTGGAATTAATGTAATTTTAAATTTATCAAATAGATGCAGCATTTAACACTAAATACCACAGACTGAAGTTAATTCATCCAAGTCTGGTATTTTAAGATACTGTAAAGGAAATTATTTACCAACTGAATTCAAATAAGAGTGCAAAATGTGGACTGTTCTGAGCCATCAGTGTTGCCCTAATTGCACGCTTCAGCTACAGACTGGAGAGGATTGGGCTAAATTATACAGAACATACCAGTGTTCACTGTTTAGGCTATCTATTAACTGTCAATCAAACTAATAACAGCAATTTTTTCACTAATTTTCTTGGTGCAGCTGTTTATAGAATATCCTGGGCGGGCTCATTGCAGGAGACACATAATAATACAGACATCAGGAAAAAAGAGCCCCATCTTTTGTCCTCTGTTCCTCATGAAGACCACGCTGGAGTGGGGGAAGGGGATCCTCGGAGTAAACCAACAAGATCCTTAATCCAGCCAGCCAGAAATTATCTGATCAACAAACTCTGGGAATTGTGATTTATGTTGCTTTCAGATTATGATTTAATTTACCTGTCTCCTCTCTCCACTGTTGAATAAAAAAAAAATCTTTATGCTGTTTATACACGTATTTAATCTCCTCAGATTGAGCATTTTAATTCAGAACACACACACACTTCACTCTGCTAAAACAACTGACACATTGCTACAGGGAGAAGCAGATTCTCCACAGGTCTGGTATTGATCTTCCCTTTAAATAACTCCTCATTCTGCTCAGATTTGCTCCTTGACTATGAAGACAAAGTGCCCATAGATCCCTACATGATCAGGAGCAGTTTTTCCAGCAGCAAGTGCTGTGCAGACAAGAAATCTTTTACACAGGAATGAAGAGGTGGGAGACACGAAAGCATTCTAATGGAATTTTTTTGGCCTATCTGCAATGAATTTATATAATGAATTAACCATAGGTGAGTATTTCTTGTTGGAAACAAGAAATCATGCTAATCATGCTGCTGAAAAAGAATCACCTCCAGGTGATTTAATGACCACCTAGTTTGAGAACAAAATGCTGTGATTTGGGAGACTTCCACCTTTAATCCATGATTTCAGGGACATCAGAGTGCAAAATTTAGGTCAGAACATCATTATGAATACAAACAGAGACAAAAAGTTGTATTTGTCCCATGGATCAACAAACCTTGTGTTATAAAAACATCCCTGCTGGGGAGCAGTAACTACAAAAAGCACTTGAAAGGATGAAGAATTGGTACAAAGAGGACTAGAAGGAGGGATCTGGGAGGGATGTGAGCATGGATTGGTACTCACAGCTCCTGCCTGAGCCTCCTGATCTTGGCCTTGGCGTCGGCCAGCTCCACGCTCAGGTGCTGCCGGCTCTCGGTGCGCTTCATGCCGGGGGAGCCGCAGGGCGACTGCGCGGCCGAGGCGTGCGGCAGGAAACGCAGGCAGTCCCGCTCCTCCGACAGCTCGATGATGGTCTGCGGGCAGAGCACAGCCAAAGGTAACAGTGGCACTCAGAGCCAGCCCTGCATGTGCCACTCACATCAAACACTGCAGTGGCACAACAGNTTTTGAAAAAGACCTCTAAGAGCCACAGCTCTTGACCAGAACCTTCTGCTATTTTATTTCTCATTTTTTTATTTAAGCCCACAAAATGACCAGTGCTCATGTTTTGAAAAAGACCTCTAAGAGCCACAGCTCTTGACCAGAACCTTCTGCTATTTTATTTCTCATTTTTTTATTTAAGCCCACAAAATGACCAGTGCTCATGTTTTGAAGAAGACCTCAAAGAGCTGCAGCTCTTGACCAGGATCTTCTGCCATTTGAAGTCTTATTTTTCACTTTGGACTTTTAAGGCCACAAAATGAGCACTGCTCAGAACAGACTGGGTAATGAAAGGTGTGAATTCCTTGAAAACCACCACCTGTTGAAAATAAAGATAAGGGTGTATCTCTAAATGAAGTCGTGTTCTTCAGTGAGCAGCAGCATCCTTGACAACTGAATAAAGCATCAGATTTACAGGAATATTCCTACTTACCCCTGAAAATAATAAAATTATTCCCCCCCCCATTTCTCCCTATAAATAAAGATATTAGGCAAACATGAACATGTTTCATAATTTACAATATTCTTTCTTTGCTTTGCACAAAGGCATCACCCCCATCCTGTACCCTCTGTTTTATTCCTATCAAGGCTGTGATCTGGAACAACTTTCCAAGGAATATCTGGAATAACTCCAACACTGACACATCCACTCTACTGAGGGGCAGATCTGGGACCACTGAGACAATTCACAACTTGGAGTTGTTATTAAATACTTTTCTGTTTCTTGATTCTAACACAGTACCACAACTGTATCTCATGATAAGCCTGCAAAACCTGCTCTGCTGCTATGGATTCTGCTTTATCCCCTTCAAACCTGGACAATGGGAATAGAACAGGCAGCTTTCAGTGATTGGCTTGCCAATTGATGGGTTATTGATTCCTGGTAAATGCAGCTGATACAGCTTTGGATTCTCTGTTTTCAGCTACTGATGAATGTTCAAGTTGTTTCCCACTCTGGCTGTGTGGAAAAGATCACCTATTATCTTCCCTACTTTATTCCTACTTTATCTTTCCTACATTATTTAACAAATATGCACAAAGGAACTCCCTGAAACAACGTTCAGGCAGTCAGGAATCCTTGCTTTAACATGTCAGCAGAAAATTAAACTGTTAGCTATAAAAAATCCTGAGCTGCATTATCTCAAAAAAAAAATATATATATATTTCTTGTATTTCTCTTAAGCACCAACCCACAGCCATACCTCTGAGTGCTCATCTCTTTCATCTATAAGTCTTTTTAAATGCAATGCCATATTTTTCAGGAGAGGCTCAACATACTCTTGTGTCAGCACAATCACATCCATCCACTGCAGGTCAAACACATTTTCCTGATTATGAGTTACCTACATGGGGGGAAATGAAAGAGAAAAAACATCCTCTTGAAATTTTAAGGGTAGAAAGGAAACATAAAGAATATAAAGCTGCAACGCTACAGGTTAAATTCTCTGGACAAGGTTTGAAAAATAATTTAAAATATATTTAATTGTATGTAAAGGAAGAGTTTTTTGTCTACCTGGAAGCAGCACCTTGTCCTTTTGGCAAGGTGACAATAACATCATAAATTACCTACCACATACATCTGGATTGGAATTATGTTTTATGAAGAAATTTGCATATAAAGATTTCACTGAACTAAATCTGCTGTATGTAACTAAGAAATCCATGAAGCAACATACTTGCTTTCTGGTAGTGCTCTAAAAATATAACCCAAAAGTGCTCAATCATGAAATCTTTTTGTGAATCAAGTGAAAAAATAAAGCCTTTTTTGCTTACTGCAACCACTCAATATGCAAATCACATATGTGATTTACTTGCCATTGAACACATGCAAAAATCTCTTTCCTGCAATACAACATTCCACCTCAAAAAATCCCCAAAATTAAAAGCAAAACCCCCCAAAATACCTCCTGAATATGGGCTGCAACAGCTGCTCTGGTATCAAAATCCAGACTTTGGATTCTTTCAATAAATTCTTCTTTTTTCTGGCACTAAAAATAGAGACATCTATTTTATACACATTTATATGTATAATCACAAGTATTTTCAGTCCTCTTTTGTATTTCTAAGAGCTGGAACTCATAAAGCTGATATTGCAATGGTCACATGGCTCAATTATTGTCCAATAGTTCTGGTAACCAGTAAATCCATGGTTTCTGCTATGTTCCAGTAATTATAACTAATTAAATGATACAAGGAAAAACAAGTTGAAATGGGACAAGGAAGAAGTTTCTTAAAATTGTTACTTATTCAAATTCTGTGATAGTTTATTAAATATATGAAACAGTGCACTGAGTTAATTTTCAGTGCTTTACCATTTCCTTCCTTTCTTTACAATATCAGGTAAATTAACACTATTGAAATTAATAACCCATTAGAAGGTTATGGTGGTATTGGAGGTATTTGTGTAATAGTAAGTGTAGGGTTGTAGCCATTTAATTAAAATTCAAAATATTTCAATTTTTCAAGGAATGCAATTGTACCACCAAAGGAAGGAAAGTTTTATACCACCCCAAGTATTAAAATAGCAAGAAAAGAGATTAGTAACTCAAAAGTTTCATAGAGATAAACATAATTAAACTCACCTGAACTGCACAACCAAGCAAAAGCAGGAGGAGCTTTTTTACTTCTTCAGTACCTGGCTCTAAGAAGAAAATAAAAAAAAAAAAGGTATTTTTTTTCTGTAAAATTGTAATTAGAGCTTCTTCCCCTATACCTCAGAAAACATGAGGTTTTGTCATTATTTCCACATCATTTATGTTAACCTAGTTTAGAAAACAACCAGATGAGCTTTCAGCTCAGTCCTTTTTGCCATTTTAACTGCTGACTTCCAGTTACCAGACACCTTAACAGCCATAACAATTTCAAATGGAAAAAAAAATTCAGCTTTCAAAAAGCAAGACTTCAGAGTGACACTTTTAGAAGTGCTTTGGAGACCTACAATCAAGTTTTCAATGGTAATTTCAGGTATCTCAAGATAGTTACAAAAGTGCTTAAATTATCTGCCACTCCCAAGCTGGAAGAGTTTAGGTGACAAGTTCATTTCAATTCCTTACAAAGCTGTATTAAATATTCATCTGCACATCCAAAAAATCAAAATGTATTTCCAAATCTGGCCTTAAGCATCTTAATCTCCTAAAGAAGCTTAAGTTAAAGAACTCTGTTTTACAGATTAATAAAAATGTTCCTTACTTTTTACGTTCACAATGTCCTCATCTTGCTACTAAATACAGAAATATATTCTATATCTAGAACATAAATGCCATGAAGCAAATGCTTCAAGGATGACCAAACAGTTCAGGCATTGACTCAAGCTGCTGCTTTTGGAGGGAGCTACATAATGTGTATAATCCCAATGAACATGGAATAGTGCAATTTTTCAAGAGGTTTCTCAGGTAGATAAATACACTGCAAAAAACATGGACTCAAATGAGAGGTGTTTGATCATTTATTCAGACTTCTTGTATCCCAAAGGCTTGAGCTGTCAAGTCTTTCATGGAGAAACAGAAAACCATCAAGGAATGCTTCAGCTGAAGAAGGAGAATTCCACCTGGTGTCTTTAGTGGTATCAATAAAGGTTAACAGGAATACTGGAACAGGAGAAATCCATGCCAACACCTCCTAGCCTACATTCACTTATCCCAATAAATTAATCACACTTTTTAAATTTTTAAGCAATCCCTGAGCTCCTCTTCACTCTTCATCTCCTGACTGCCTGAATATTGATTCCTTGTCTCTCCCTCACGTTCCCTGAAGGAACAGGGCAAAATACTGAACCATCTCAGCTTCCCCCATCTACTGTTTTTCTTCTTTTGCTCCAGCAGAAACACAGAAATAGACAATTCTCTTCTACACCCTTCAACCTGCTGCTGAACTTTGTCCCTGCCCTGTGCTGATTTTCTTTCATCTTTTACCCTTATTCCTGACTTTCACACCCTCTGCAGGCTTCCATCCCCCCCTGCCTTGCTCCCTGAGGAATATGAACTTGTTTTCATCTTTCCCCTTCCCCTTTGCCTCATCATTATCCCCTCATAATTTAATTTAACATTTACAGTCACAGGCTGTAGCTCTCCTTCAGTCTTCTCCTCCAACTGCCTTCCTGCCAATCAGCTCATGAAATATTTCCTGATAAAATCCCTGTTTTACCAAACCTTAACTCCAGCCTTCTCCCTGCATTTTCCTTCATGAGCCAACTGCTCTCTGGTATCTGCTCCTGCCATCTGCAATTTGGCATCCTCTGGGATTTGTCTACTGATCATTCCTTAAGTGCAAAGGGGAAAAACTGGGAGATATCCCTGTGAAAAATCACACCTCCAGCCTAAGTTTTAGTGGACCAAATCCAAGTCTTTATCAAGGAATCGATTTTTACTCTGGGGCTTGCCTTGATGCAACCAGATTTACACAGCAAGTGTCTCCAAAGGTCACTGAGGTTTTATTTCCCTGCAGCTGCCCAAAAAAAGCTTAAAAATCCATGTAGAGATGAGATCCTTTTCCAAGCCGACACAGCAAGAGCAGTCCTAACTTTCAAAGGGGAAAAGTTCTGGACAGAACCCAAAAGAACAGGCCTAAATTCTAGTTCAGACCAAACTCTGTGACTCAACTCCAGCAGGGAGCTGAAACACCTTCAAGAATGTTGTCCAAACATAACAATTTTTTTTAATGTGAGGGCTACACTACAGGAAAGTCGACATTTTCTCACAAATCCAACAAAAGCCCCACAGAAGTGCAAGGCACACATCAGCAGAGCTGCCAAACCACAGATCCCAAAAGACAAAGACACCTCCTTCAAAATGACCAAACCATAAAACTGAATGTATACAACTGAATGCAGTATTATCTCTGTGGGGTTTGATAAAATAAATGTCATCTTATACAAAATATTGTTAAGACATTTTCTCTCAGTATCTTGAACAGAATAAAAAATGTCACTACGAAACAATACTATGACCTGGGGTTTTTTTAATCTGTTTTTCCAATAAGTCTGGTTTCTAGGCAATTCCATGGAGGCAAGAAAGTCTGGAATCAAAATTATAAAAGCAGGATGCATTCTGTTCTTTTGGAAAGGAAGAGACCACATTCACACTTCTTGGTGCATATGACAGCAGCTGCACATATAAAAACTGAAAAAGCTGTGACCTCGGAAGCAAAAGCAGCAATATTCAAAAGCAGAAAGTAAAACCCAAAAGAATTCAAGCAAGGTGCCTACAGAGATGGGGTATGTGCAGATGGGATATGGAAAATACCAATGTTATGAGCCCTGGGATTGGGAAGTGAGCAAACACAGATGGTTCTTCTGGCTCATGAGGAACCCCCTGTCCCACAGACACGGAAGGGTGGCAGAGAAGAAATAAAAACAGCCAGGGGAAGCTACACAGCCTGTTAGAGCAGTTCCTGACCTCTCTGCTGAGGTGTCAGAACGTCAGGAGGAGAACACCTGGGGCACATGAGACCCAAGTAAATAAATTCTGCCCAATCCACAGTGGCTCCATGCAGGCCAGGTGTGTCTGCTCCGTGCTTCTGGAATTGAGAGCATGGTGCAGAGATTCCCAAGTGGCTGTGGACAGTCAGCTGGCTCCACACAGGCTAATTTTCTTGGTCTGAAAATTGCAACTCTCAGAGCTGGAAGCAGAGAAGGTGGGAGCATGGAGAAGACAGTGTCAGTTCAGGGAGAAAACAAGAAGGTCATTGCAGTATTTTTCAGGTAAGGATGCAAAGAGAAGCAGGAGAGTGTGGGGCAAGGAGAAACAAGGATCAGGAGCTGGATCAAGTGAGATGCACTGAGCTGCCAATTCCCTCAGAAGTGACACAGGTAAAGAAAGTTGAAAGTGCAGTAGCTGGGAGTGCATGAAACACTAATTTGTGCCATCAGTGGTTCACTGGCTGCTGGGAAATGCACTCAGTATAAATCCTAGCGAGAGCCAGGGCTGAGGCTGGGACAGAACACATTTTTTTAGAGTGTGGACGCCTTGTGTGGACAAAGAAAATCATTATTAAATAATTACTCATCATTATTAAACACTTATTTGATAAAGTATTTACACAATCTTCTGTTGAAAGGCTCAACCCTATAGGAATTTTATTTCCAGTGAAAGAACATAAATTATCACACCAGTATACATTTTTATCTTAGCCAAAAATAAACTTACCAGAAAAAGGATTTTTGCCAATTATTAGCACATTTGGCAAAGACATCATGATCAACTGTTGCAAAGTCTCCTATAAAAATTAATTAAAACATCATTTACATCATATGTAAATTACTGAATGGAAGCAAACATCAAATACCAACAGCCATTGAAGAGAAATCAGTATTAATTAAACAGTTCTAATATTTTCCAGGACTTCATGCTTACAATTCGTACAATACTAAATTATCTGCATTCGAATTAAAAAAAAAACAAGTGACAAATATGAGTTCTACAGAAGCTTTGTTTTACTGGTTTGCACAATCATCTCACACAGCAAAATCCTCTTGTGGCAATGAGCTGGCTTAGGGATCTTAAGCCAAAGAGATCCCGAGTCTCAGAATGCAGCAAAACCCCTTAAATTTATTATGTTCATGTTTCCCTGACTAACTTATGGATACATATTGATTTTATTGGCTCTGAGGTGCATTTCTACTGCAAAAAAAAAAAAAATCAATTTCCTTTATCTCATGGTTTCTTTGGCCTCACCAAATCGTGGATGTGGAAATCCCAGGGGTTTTTTGCTGCAGTGACACTGGGCCAGCTGTGAATATAAAGGTACAAACCCCTGTGTGCACAATGACATGGAATTTTAGCTTGGAAGTGGCACACAGCACTGAGAGCAGCAGCTCTGCCTCTCTGCTCCATGGATTCCATCAGTGGAGCTCCTGTAATGGCAGTAATCAGGTCAAATCCCCAGTCTAGACAGAGCCTAATTCTCCTGAAGCAGAATAGTCTTCCTCCTGTTCCCAGATGTTTATTCCCAGCAGATGCCATCCTATAGTCAGGCTTTTTGTTTTTCCACAGTGACAGATCCATTACTACATAAAATGCTCCTGCTCAAAAGCAACATATTCCAGGAGAGTCCAAGGCACACATCAGGTGTCACATCTTAAGCAACAACTTAACACAAGTCCATTTGCTTAAGGTCAAATTGAAAAAAGACCCCCAATATTTCTTGAAAAACACCTGTAGGAATTATTAGCTACAGCTATACTTTAAAGTTCCCACCAGTCAATATACAACATCAAAATGATATCTGAATTGATTAATAAGTAGACTGAAAAATATATTCCCTCTGGACACACCTAAGACAAATTATAAGGAGGGAGAAAACAGCTTTGACCTCCTCAAATATCATGAAATTCAACCAACTGTGACACTTGTACTTCTCAGGCTTTGATAAACATGATTTTCAAATAAAAATAAGACACAAAGTACACCGCAGGATGTTTTAAATCAATATAAAACAGATAAGATAGAACAAATTCAATGAGTATCAACAGCTACTATGAAAGAAAATCACATACTTTTAGAGTGGCTTTTTGGTAGTATGTCAAATAATTCCATGGTGCTATCATAAAGCTGACCATGTATCAAAGCAGAGTATGAGCAGCATAACCAGAATGTGTGTGCAGAATGGACATGATCACCTGTTTCCTCACAACACCTCTGCCTTGCCTCAGAGATGCCTGACACCTTTTCTGTCCCTCCGTGTCAACCTCAGCACTGGCTCTGCTTGCACTAACTTTTACAGCTCATTAGCATCTATTTTACTGAAGATTTCCACATCCTCAGTCAAATCTGCTGAGAGTCATGGATGCTCACTGGATTAAACCTCCCAAGCCCACCAAAAATTTAGAATCACTTGTCTTGAAATAACTGCTGAGAACAGGTCCATACTCTTACACTGCCAGGAAATTACACTCAAATTACTAGTTCAGGACCAGAACTGTAATTCCAGAGAATAACAAAGATGGTGCAGCAAGAAAAAAAAAAGACTAATCTAACATAACACCTTAATTTTGAATGTTATACTCTACCAGTGCAGGTTTTTTGACAAGTACACCCACAGCACTGCTGCTGTGAAGAAAATGAGAGAAGGCTTTCCACAGATGTTCTAAAACCACATGGAACAAACCAACATGGACAAGCTCACAATGAAAAGCGCTAAAAATTCTGAATTCCCCCATTCATCAGTGATTCCCACAGTCAGTACAATCCTCTCTGGGTACAGTGAGTGCTCCCCTGGGATCCCAGGCATCCCCAGGGAACAGCCCCAGGCACGGTGCCTGTACACTCAGCTTTCAGGAGCACTGGGCTGTGAGGCTCCTGCCTCACCCCAGGCTAAGGGAGGCCTCTCACTTTGATTCCATCCATCAAGCCCCAGCTTTCCTGCCCTGGGGAATTTCACAGGTGACAGGAACTCAGCTGACCCCTGTGTGGAACAGCCCATCCTTTAACACTTCAGTTACCACAAAGCACAAACCTCTGTAAGGAGTGAGTATCTACACGTGGAAAAAGCAATTTTAGGTTCACAGGAGCTCTCCAGTTTGGAGAGTAAATGCCTTTATTCCTGCTAGAAACACCAGCCCTTCAATGTTTGCATGGTGACCAAAACCCTGAAAAATTTTGGACTATTAAATGGGGGAAAAGTGTATAAAACACTTAAAAGGACAGTGCAATATAGCTTGGACTATTAAAGGCATGCTGACTGGTTTTACCATTCCTTCAAAAAGAGTATTTTTTTGTTCTAAAAAAGCTCTAATAAACTTTTTTCTATCACAAAGGTTTGGAGCAACATCCACAATGCTGAATCATCCCAAGGTACCTAAATGCCAGAAATTCTGCCTGGTGATACCGTGAGGCCAGTGCAGGACAGGGAATGCTTTGTGTGCCAGTAAAGATCAATCCTGTCAGTGCTTGTGCCTTCTGCTGCACCAGTTGTGGAACACTAATGTCTGGTGGAAATGATTTCCATTAGGAAAAGGAAAAGCACATGGGCCTTAGCAGGCAGCACATCCATCCATGTGCAGGGGCTGCCAAGGACAGAGGGTGGGAAGTGCTGGGAAAAGGTTCTGTGGCTGGTCAGGGCAGTGACAGCTGGGAATTCCCACTGCACTCACTTTTGGGAAGCACACACTGTGTGTGGACAGAGCAGGAGCAGCAGATTTCAGCACAGGCTGGCCAAGAGATGTGGGGAGAGGCATTGCAGAGGTTTTCTCCCAGCTCTGGACTCTCCTGGCAGGAAGGAGGGTGGAAGGGCACTGAAAGCCACACTGAAGGGACACTGGTGACAGCTGCAGTGCCCAGCTGTGGCGTGTCCATGTGTACAACATCCAGCAGGCACAGGACCAGCTCCTACTGCACCAAACTCCACTTCAGAACTTCTTTCACAGCCCTGACTTAGATCCTCACTACATTTACTACAAATTCCCAAATTAATTCTAAGCCCAGAGGATTTGATCACATTTTTCTAACAACAATTCCATTTACAAGACTGAATGCACATGTAATAATCTCTCTCACTGGTACAAAACTTGCTTCAACTCGGGAAATACCAACCAAAAATACTTAATGCACCATAGGAGTAATTGAACACACAGAGTATCTATTCTATAAAGAGATCATCATTCATACTAAAGTGTGTCCACACCACCTTTACTCCTGTAAATAGTGATAAAAAACTTCACCAGATATCTAAATCATCCATACAAGTATCTCTTGTTGATCTTACTCCTGTTACCCTTAAAGCCATAACGACAGAAGAAAATCCAGAAATAATTCCAGGCAAAACGTAACACAACAAATAATTACTGACCTGATAGTAGGTTTTTATTTGTTTCACCAAAATAGACAAATTTTGAATCCTTAACGATGCATCATTGTTGACTTTTTTGTTTATCCTCTGATTCGCAGACTTTGGATTGCTGCAAAAAGAAAAGAAAAAAGAATACATTAAACAAGTTGAACATTAATCTTTCAACCTTTCTCTATAAAACAAATGGCAGAGTTGATGTGCCAGCACAGCCATTCCTTGTCTTGATTACCATGCCTTGTTTTTCCCTCCACAAATCAATAAGGAGTTGTGGAAGATGGAAAGAGCTTGAAATGTGTCTCTGACACAGCCAGCCAAGCCCCACATTCTTGTCTGCCATCAGTGCAGCCTCAAACTGGGAGCACCCACCCACAATTCCCAGGAAATGGGTCTGACAGGAAAGTTCTTGTGGCTATGGGATGATATTTCACTACCACCAGGAACAAAATGGAATTTTTAACTTTTAGAACGATGATGAATACGAAACACATCGTGCTAACACACACTAAACTATAAATATAAACATATTTACAGATTTTAAAATATATTTACAGGTTGTTGAAATGTGTCAACAAAGGGATTATTAACTGGAGTTTTTCTCATGTACTATCATATACTACCAGATTTTTCTCTGGTTTGTCTTGGCTTCAGGGAGGAAATCAATCACTTTTTCCTTCACAAAGCAGAAAGGATCTGAGGAAATGCAGATGAGTCACCCTTTTTCAATACCTCCTAACACACACAGGACAGACAGCATGACAACCATTCATTCACTGGGATTTCTCATGGAAAACCATGCAGAATCAAAGCACCCCCCCATAACACCCTCTGAAATTAAAGAATTCCTAAGGGATGGCCAATGTGAAGTTTCTCACTTTTACAGATTCTTGATACAGTTGCACAATGCAACTTTTGATATTTAATAGTATTATTGTAGTGTTTAATGATATTATTATTACCAGATAAATGAGAGCTGGCTGGGATGCTGCACTCAAAAACAAACTACCAAGTTTTCCCTGTCAAACCAGGGCTCCCTGCAGGGATATGTGTCTGCTGGCTCTGGTTTTATTCAACATTGTCATTAATGATTTAAACAATGGAATACAGAATACACTTTCCAGAACAGCCACTGGCAAACTTTGTGAAGAAAAAAAACCAAAAAACAACCTTCAAAAAATACTATGGCAGTGGAGAACGATCCTGGTAAAGTGCAAAAGTAATGGAATTCAATAATTACACACAAGCAAAGGATTAGAGTCAGAACCAAATGCAGAAAGAGAAGTCATTTGCTATAAAACAAAAATGACCTGAACATTGTGTTATCATGACTTCCTCTGATGCAATTTGTCCCTTTAATTGGTAGTTTCTCATACTGTCTGTACAAAAATTACATATTTTTCACTTATATATAAGTTACCTACACAAACCTTATTTGCCTTTTACAGTTCACTTAATTTTTAGCATATTTGATTTTTTTTAAAGATATATTTATGTCTTTTCTTCAGTTTACTGCTACCAGCATTTCCTGGCTTGTAAGCACAAATAGAAATAATAGAAAAAAAACACTGCTGGGAAAGGAAGTCAGGTCATATAAAAAATGCACCTCCAACACAGACATTTTTAAAAGAAAAGTAGTAGGCACAGTATCTTTTTTTTCCTGTATTCATTATTATAAATCTAGGAAAATTAGGACAGGGGTAATTGCCTCATTCCTAAATGCTCATCACCATGATCCTAAAAATATAACTAACAATTAAAATACATTTTAGAACATATTAGCCAAACCATGTGACTAAGATGTGACCTTGGGTTTATTAGTTCAGCCAACCTGTAGCTTTAAAAGCAACTAAATGGGCTAAAAATAATTATGCTTTGCAGATGCACAGAACTGCACTCCTTTCCACACTGAATTCATTCAAATTTGTTAAAATCACAAGAGAAAATCCACAATAAATCCTGCTGACCTACAGAGACCAGCTGAAGTCTCCCATTTCTACATACATATCTCCAAAAGGCCGATTTGGGCCCTTAATCTTCATCTTTAATCTTAATGACCACGGGATTATCTCTGGGCTTTTTCATCATCTTCAGCAGCATTTCTACAGCCACACATTTCAGATGCCTCTCCCTTCAGAGCACCCAGAACAGGGCACAGGGGTTCCCTGGATATTGTGCCAGCTCTTATTTTTAGCATCGACACCAAAATTAGTGTGCAACCATAAGAACTCGAAACACAAACGTCATAAAAGCTCAGGCTTTCCATTTTCTCATTCCAAAGCTGCACTAGGATATTGAGATTGATCCTGGATGAAGAAAAACTTGAATATTTGCATAGCACTGGATCTTCATGACACCAGGGGATCAGCCCAGCCAGCAGGGAAGGTTTTAACAACCTTACCTCCCTCTATGACAAACTGACCTGCTTACTGCCAAAATGATTCATTCCTGTAGCTTAAAACACAAAGTTGGGGAGTTTTTTGTTTTGGTTTGGCTTTTTGTTGTCGGCTTAAATTGCAGGAAGCAGTTTACTGAGATTGTGAATTTCTGCTGGGAAAACTTGGGCCACAGATGTACTCTGAACTGTATTTTTACCACTTGGAAAAACTCCACTGTCCAGTTTCAAGATGCTCTGCTAGACCAGATGATCAGCAGTTCAAATCAGAATGTCAGCCTTGGGACAACCTGGTGCACAGACAAAATTATTTTAGTAATTTTAAACTTTCCTAGAAGATTATGGCAAAGGGTCCAACAGAAACCCCAAACTCCAAGTTCCCCTAGCATTTTTCAGCAGAATTTAAAAGTAGGTAGTGGCAAAAAGAAGTTTAATCCATTGTTTTTAAGCTTCAATAAAAGCAAGGTAGTGAGATATCAGTACTAACACCACTAATCTCTACCAATCATTTTTAATTTAATTAAACATGTACCCTCAATAACTCACTATTGGTAGTAGATTCATTTTTCTGGTTTTTTTTTGGTAATGGATGTGCTCTTGGCTCATTATTCTTCACCCATGGGAAGTCAGTTGTCTTTGACACTCTCAATTAATACATGTTAGCCATGACTAGCATGAGTGACTTGGACAGAGAATTGTTTCCACTGCTTCCCAGAGTGAAATCCTGCTCTCCCAGTGCAAGCAGGACTTCACCTCTGTGCTGCAGTAGTTGGGATCTTTCTAACCACATGATGTCATTAAATGATTATAAACACTGACTGTTTATAGGCTACCTACTAAAATGAAAATAAATGTTGAAAACCGAGGGATTCTTCCACCAAGTGACCTCTGTGCTGGTGTTTGGCAGAGCTCCCTCATCTTCAGACACTGATTTATTTCTACCTTTCAGATTGTGTTACAGCTGTCAGGTTTGTGGATGGAATAGCCAAGCACAGACCTGACAGATCCCTCCTCACACCACTGCTGTGAAAAGACCATGATTAGGTCCTTGAACAGGAGATTCCTTATTTTAAAAAAATAACTAAACCCACCTTCATTTCCAATACTGATAACCAGGTCTCATTTTCTCAAACACACTAAACAGCATTTTAAGTATTATTTATTTAGTCAATACAGTTCATCATCTTAAGAACTGATGTCTTAATTTGTCCTTTTAAAGAGGAAATAATATAGCAGGATGTCAGCTACACATTTCCATTTTATGTTGTTTGCAGAATTATATTTTTCAGGCTGGTCCAAGTCATAGCATACTAATATTTTTACTAAGAGTGAAGTCTGATGTGCAACTATTTTTCATACAGAAAGATAAGATTCTAAACTTGAACTGCCAAAACCTTCTAAGAGCATCTTTAAACTCATCTACACTTCTTGAAAACTAATTTATCAAAGATTTTAATGAAGTACTTAGACCATTATGTTGAACTGTTGATTTTTTATGACCAGTAAAATGCTTAGAATATTTTTATTAATGCAAAAACCATTGTTTATTAGAATACATTAGGCCCAATGACACTGAAATAAACTGGTGGAAACACAGGATGCAAATTCAATAATTTTGAAGATTAAAAAGTCCATTTTGGAACCAGTTTAAGACACAGCTTTAAAAAGCAGCTTTTTAAAACCCTAAGATTCTGTTGGCTACTATAAACATTTTTAAGGCCATCCATGCTCTGAACTGCTCCTTTTATGAGGTGGGGATACTGAGCTGCTTCAGTGGCAAACAGCCCAGCAAAATAGGGCAAATCTGTCTAGAAGTCGATAGGAAGCAGAGCACTAAAAGATACCCTTAAGCAATTTTACATTTAAGAGCAACCTACTTATGACAAGATACATTAATTTCAATAGCAATAAAAGCAGACAAGAGCATCTATCCCAATAATGCATTAGTTTAAAACTCCTGATTACAGAGACAACTTCAGTGATTTTGAAATACTACCAGTGTCATGAATCACAGATTGAGACTTCATATAATCAGGGATTATGTGTCTTTTAATTTTTCATTGACCAAAATCTATCAGAAATGGGAATGTGATAGCTTAATGGCCTCGTGCTTAAATCTATGCAGGCTGCAAACCAGTTGTGTCCTCCCTTGCCATCTGTTCCTTGATGGTACTTAATGATTAAGTCTGGTATCATAACGTACCCTAATTTGAAATATACCATTGTTTGAATGTATTTGGTGAGTTCAGTGAAATGCTACCCTGTGCTTTAGCTTACAGCAGCACAGCATTCACTTGTACAAATCAATGCTGCATGCCTACTAAAGTTTATTTTCTGCAAAGTCCTTTTAACTGGAATGCTCAGTTTCACTCTTGGTATCTGTCAAATATTTCAGTAATTACAGATAACAGAATTTTGGGATAGACTTCGACTAATAAAGCAGCATCTTCATTATTTACTAATAAGCGTGCTCAAAATGTGTTTTACAAAGAGATTTAGTCTAACAGTGTCCTTTTACTGACAAAGCAATTAAAAAGTATAAATAAAACTGGAAAAGAATTGGTAATCTTCAAACTGCTTAAACATTTGACAAAGTACCTTTAGGTTGGACAGCGCCTGTATTTCTACCCTCAAGACTGTTTGAGCAAAAACCAATGTACAGCTGAAATGGTTGTGTAGTTCTGCAGCCATCTGCTCAAATATCTGAAGATATCCCAAACACTGAGACACCCTTTGCCACAAAATCAGTATTAATAGCTCAATTTAAGGACACTCTGCTAAGTCTGCACTCAGCAAGGACTGACTTCTGTGTGTGCCAGAAATCCAACAGCTGCACCCAACGTTTTCTGCCTCGTGATCACGTAAGCTTTAGGAAGCAGAACATCACAAGTCTTTTGGCCCTTGAACAAAACCCCACTTCCTAGGATTATGTCCAACATCATAAACTGCTAGGAGGCTGAAGCCCTATGCCTACTTAAAAATAAAAAAAAACAACCAAACCACGACCAAGTGGCCTAACCCAAAGAGAGTGGCTGGTGGGATCCCAGGGAGCTCTGCCAAGAACATTTCCGTGGATACTGAGCAGATGCACACAGCTCCCCTGTGCCAGCCTCAGCTCAGCATCTGAGCAGCTCAACTGCTCCCAGGGCACTGCCAGCACAGGAGCTGCAGCTTCTCAGGGCTGCAGGGTGCTGCAAGAGCTGTGTCCTGCTCAATAACCCAGTGTCACCCTGCTCCAGGGCTGGGGACCTGCTGCACATCACAACCTCAGCGTGAAGAGACATCCCCTCACATCCCCACACTCCCAGGTTTCCATGGGAATGTGCAAAAAGCCAGGCAAAACCAGAGCACATTCAACAGGTCTGCTGACTGAGCTTTCATTTCTTCCTTCCAGGGTTTTAAAAAAAACCAAAATGAAGTCCAGAACAGCCCTGATTTATTTTTGTTCTCTTTTCCCTAACTGCAGTAAGGAAGATGTATGCAGGTGAGTTAAATGTATGAGAAAACAAAAAAGGAGGTAAAACAGTTCACCTGTCATTGACCAAGAATACTCTTGTGGAAAAGACCAAAAACCCCCCAAAACCCCCTAATTTCCAAGATTATAGAGCAACCACTGTCCTTACCATCAAATAGTATGAAATAACTTTATTGCTATTGTTTCAGCTCAACCTTAACTATTCTTTTCCTATCAAACTAAAAGGTAGACTGTAAAAAAAAAAAAAAAATAAAGCTCTCTGCCAAAAACTGAACCTAATAAGTCACTGCTACCACACAACAAATCACTGAATGTGGAGCAGCCTCTGCTCCACAGCTGGCAAAAGGTAATCTGTGCACCACCAAATTAACAAGTGTCACTCACAGAAAGGAAAATCTATAGGAATCAGAGCAGCACAGAACTCTTAACACACAAAATAAATATACCTAGGTATTAAAAATTTGAGAATTCCTAGAAGAAACATGAACAAACTTTTTTTATCGAGGAAAAACATATGAGAACCAGAAAGTCTGACAAACACATTCCAACAAATCTAAATATCTTTCAAGGGACATCTTGCTGGTTTGCTTGGTTGGTTTTTGAGTTTTTTAACTACAGAAGTTTTAGCAGGAAATATCACTTAAAAAGGGAGAATTAAACTGCTGTAGTACTTGCAGCACACAATTTTCCAGATTAAACTAAACCCAAAAGGTTTAGTTAAAGGTTTAGTTCATTTTCCAAATTAAACTAAACCCAAATGGATGCAAGAGTGTACAGGCCAAAGGAGAGGAAAGCAAGAGGATGGACATGCCACAGAAGCAAAATACTGAAGATCATGAAGTCTGAAGTTTTGACTTCTACTTCAAGCACTGCTTGCTATTTTCCCCTCTCAGAGCCAACATTTTTTACTTCTGAAACGAGTCCAAATTTTCAAGACCCATTCTGTTCAGTACCAATTAACAGAGCAGTTGAGAACTCCTTGACTTTGTGATGAACTCCTGAAAGTGACTGCAAACATTGTCACTCCCAGCAATCCTGGGACAACAGCAGCATCAATTTTACTCTGCATCACAACGTGCAGCAAGACTTGGCACCAAACAACCCAGGGCACTGCAGCCAGGAAATGTCTCCACAGTGCACCTTGGGAAACATGCAATACAAGAAAAAAAAAATACCTGCAAACATGCAGGTATTAGTTTGGAAGAAACATCAAATTATAAAAAAAGCAAAAGAGGGTCACAGCAAGTTGTCATCACTGCCAAGAAGCAGCAAACAGAAGACAATAAACATTTATTGCCCTGAGCAAATGACATTTGTGGAGCTAACATGATTTCTAAGACATTTAAAATATTAATATAAGGGAAAACGACCATGTAGGATTTAAAAGCAATACATGTTCATGCAGTCTTCTTTTATTTAAGCTTAAAATAAAACTTTTAAGAGGAGTTTGTAAGTACAAGTTTTTCTTCTGTCCTAACTAACAGCACCAAATATACTTTGCTTTATTTGATAATCACAGCACTACCAAAAATTACTTCTCCTTTGAAAGACTTGGAAAAATGCTCACTCATTTCACTCTTGACTTTAAACTTGGCTGAAGCAACAAATTCTCAAAAAATATTAGTTCTTGCTTCAGAGTCACAATAGTCTGGCCACAGGTAAACACCTCAGTTCTCAGCATTAAGAACTACAGGAAATACTAATGTGTGATCAGCCAAGTGAGATGGCACCAAAGTTACACAAATATTGCAGTTTTAGTGACCAGAAATATCTTCAGTTGTAAAAACAGCACCACATAGATTTCCACAAAATACTTTTGGTTGAAACACCATGACTGCAGATAATTTCCTTTCTCGTGAAGGGAAACAAACCCTCTATAAGTAAATTATCAATAATAAAATACATTTTAATCTTTCTCTACACCCATTTTTAAACAATGTGACATTTGTCTGCATTCTCTCATACATCTCCCAGTATCTGTATTCTGGTTTTGCCCAGTACACACAACACTCCAAATATACAGCAAGTGTATTCCCAAGCTACCAGGAAATTCCAGCAGACACTTTTGCTCAGGGGCTTATTTAAGAAAAACAAAGATACCACACAGAGGAAAAACTAGAGCAAATATTCCCCTGAAGCTTAAACCATGATAAAATTCTGCAATAAACCTAAGTGGACTGTCTTCTGTCACTATAGGAAAGGAAGCAAGTATTGGAGTGTCTCTAAATGTGCAAAGATTCACTCAATGGCCAGGAATACAACAGGGACCATTTATGAGTTCATCCCTTACCATTTCCCATCCAAAAATACAACATCAGACAATTTGTGCTTGGGTCAAGCAGTAGCCTGGCTTCAATTCAAAGCCTTGGAATCAATTAATCCCATGAAAGGAAAGGGAGGCATTTTGCAAACAGTGCTCAACAACAACTGCCTCTGGAGCATCTTCAGGATAAAGACTGGACTCTAAAACAAAGTAAACAAACACAGAGACTCTCACACAGCTACTCCCAAATAATCTTTGACCACTGAAGTCATGTGCTCTAACAAAGCAGCATTTTGGAAAAATGTCTTGATCCCTAAATAATTGCTGCCTAGGGAAAAGTGGTGCATTATGGAAGACAAGGAAGGCAACAAATTGCTATTTAGCTTAGAGAAAAAAAGAGGAGGAATCAAAAATACGAGGAACATATGAATAAACACAAAACTCCGAAGTCCCTTCCTAACAGAAGAAACAAATGAGGAAAATCTACAAGTAAATCTCAAATTTGGCATAGGATGAGCTTGATTTAGCACCCAAATTCAGTTAACTAGGTTAGTTTTTAAAAGGAACATCAGAGCACAGCAATACTTTGTAAAAGTTGTGGTGGAGAGATCCCCAGACCAGCCATGAAATCTGAAGCAGCACCGCCTTGCCATTGAAGGGTACAAGCTGATCAGCCAGGTGTCTGTAGCTAACTTAAAACTCTGGATTTCACTGCTGCTCTTATTCTCATAGAGTGCTTTGAAACAGCATGGAGAATGTGAAATGCAAAATTCTCTGAAAAAGAAACTGCAAAGCCATAGTGAATGCGTGTTCTTTCCTTGCCAGAATGCTTCCAATGTTGAGACAAGTTATTTTGATATTAGATATAAGATGACTATTTATGGAACAGGTTGACAGGCTGAACAGAAACCTCTGTATGCATTAAAAAATAGTTTTAAATTCAGTTTTTATTCCCTGGCCCAAGGTACTAGCCTAGAGTAAGGATGGGGTCAGTAGCAGGCTACCAAAAGAAATAAGGAGGCAGAGTCAAAGAAAAATAACCAAGATGGCACATGAAGGAGAGAGGAAAGAAGTGGGTGTGTATGTGTAAAGGAAGGTTACATGATCTAATTCCTAACTTTCAAAATTTTGCAAGGAACAAGAGTGAACTGCAGAGTAGTTTCCTGCTCAGAAATAAATCAGGGTAGCCAGGATGAAGGGAAGTGGACATCAGCTGTGGAAAATTGTACAAAAGCATAACAAAAACTAGTAAAACAGAGACAAGCCAAGATCAACACTTCAAGCTTGACCAACTCATGCATTTTTCCCTTTCATCTATGAAAAACCCAAGCACCTCACAAGTGCAGGTATCAACCTGTGTCCACCTCAGCTGCCCAATTCAGAGCTCAATGCAGGCTGATGGTGTACAATTATTCATCATTACACTATGTTTTCCTGCTCTCTAATGAAAAGGTTTCATTCCAACAGTCCTGGTGCACATTGTGCTGGACCACTTATTAAAGAATTTGCCTCTTCACAAAAAAAGTGACTGATACAAATCCAGCTTTCCCAAAGAAAAATCTCAGCCCTGCTGCTGCAGAACGACTCTTGGGAGCAACAACTCTCACAAAGTCCAAGTGACACCCTGCACCCGTGGAAAACCTGACAGAGCACATCTGGGAAGTGTGAATCTATACCATGAAGTGATAAAATTGTGGACTTAATAATACCTGACCTTCTTTTTAAAACACATGTCCCTACTTCTGCTGCCAAAGTCACCGATCTCCTTTTCCTCAAAACTCTTTTCCATCTCCCCAGCCAGCCAGAGCCTGGCTGAAGCTGCCTCTCCCTCCTTGGCCTTCCCAAGAAGGAGTTAATTGGATTGAGTGGCTGCTGCTGCTCTCTTTCACAGAGCCAGGCAGCTGGCTCCAGCACTGCAGACCCAGTCCAGTTTTCAGGGAAAGAAGATATAGGCAAGCCAGGAGTATGGGCTGGCAAGCTCAAGTGCTTGGAAAAAAGCACACAACTGAAGGCTGAGAGCTCAGAACAGCAGCCAAGGAAGCTGTCCACATTCTAGGCACACACCACCAGCGTGGTGGGAGCAAACAGGCAGCCAGTCCACCTGGAAAATCTGATGGTGTGAAAGGCCTGCAAGTGGATTCAGTCAGAAAAAACACTGGGAGAATGGTAAAAGGGGAAAAACCCAGGAGAAGAATAAAAGACTTCATCTTTGAAGTAGTTTTCAGCATGTCTGGATGCAAAGACTGATATGGAAAGTATCACTCAATTGATGTAATTAAGACTAAAGTTATAAATGGCACACTGGGATGAAAGCAGCCAGGTTTTCCAGACAGTGGATTAAATTAACTCAGTTCCAGAGTTTGGTTCTGTACATCACCAACTCTGCACACAGTCTGGGTCCAAGAGTTCCTTTAAACCAGATTTATTTCCACAAATACAAAGCACAGTAAAATAAAACAATCAGAGCTAAAATACTGTTTCAAGTCTTTGTTGCTTGACTAAATATTAATGGTGGTGGTAAATGTAATGAAAGCCCCCATCTTGTAACTACTTGCAGCTGTCTCATTTTATTCAAAGGAACCAGCAAGACTCTTGTCAGTTTGGGAACCACAGCTCATACTAAAAGACTTTCATCATTTCTTACCCAATCCTATTGGAATTCAGTTAATAAGTATCAGAGAACAAGACCTATCAAAAATGGAAATAAATACCACTCAGAAAATGAGTGTTTCTGTAAAAATACTGTGATTTTTTTTTTTTATCAGAGGAGTTTATAAACAGTACAGTGCTAAGACTATTAAAAAAACCTGAGGTGATGTTAATCAGGTTCTGGAAAAATATCTCCAGGACAACTGAGTATTATTTTACTGCAGTTGCACTTGGGTGTGCAACAGGTGACTAATCCATTGAATTACACTGGTTCACTGATTTCAGTACCACACACAACAGACTCCACTCCAGCCTATGAGCACTTTATAAAGATAATTTTAGAAACATTATGATACAAAGGTGCAGTGAAGGTATGAAGCATTCCTGGCATGCCCTTCCACCTCCCTGCCATGGCAGAACACCACTGCAGTGATCTCTGGTGCTCTGATTTATTTCCAAGAAGCATGACCCCTTTTTTGTATCAAAGAGCACAAAGATAAAGGCTCAGATTTAGAAAGACAGATGGGTTTCTATTCACAAGTATCAGATACTGACTGATCCCAGCAGAAGGTAAGTAACCAGATACTTCTGAAGAACGGGACCTAAATTTAAACAGGAAATTAGAGACATTCTCTCAAGTTAGGAGCTAATACTATAAACACTGAGACTCTCCTTAATTAAAAATAAAAATTAAAAAATAATTATTAAATTGGCCTGTAGCATCTCCAGCAAGGAAGAGCCCTTCAGACATAACAGGACACTGAACAGAATCTATGCAATTTTCACCTGAAAAACCCAAAGGTAAAAAAAACATACAAGCAATGTAATTAATTCTCTCATGGATGAGGTACTAATAAACTCAGTACTGATAAATCCCACAACCTCAGCACCATCAGCATCCTGCAACTATTCCAATGCTGACACCTCTCTTCCCTGTCTGAATCATTACAATTGTAGAAAATAAAGTTGAGAGAAAAGGAGAAACAAATGCTGGACTCTCACTTGTAGATGATGGAGGGCAGGATTAACTATTTTCTAACTGAACAAAAAGCCTTCTCTAACTAACAAAGCCACTTTTTTTTTTTTTTTTGACTGTGTAACTGTCTACAAACCATGCCTAATCCAATATTAACACTCACTTTTATGGTCACAGAATTTGTTTTTTCAACATTTGGCAAGAATAAAGTAAGTATTAAAGTAAATGTGCAGCAGGACCACAGCACCTCTAACAGCCCCCACTGCCATAGCTCCTAACCACAGACCTCTAGTTTTCATGTGAAGTCACTGAGCTTTAAAAAAAAACCAAAACAAACAACCAAAAACAATTCCTCAACCCCAACACTCTGAAGAAAAACACTCTTCTTTTGAAGTCACATGACACAAATTTTTCTGCCACATTTCCTCAATATATGGTAGTAAAGAATAAAAGGAAAACAAAGGAGGAGTAAAAAGGGAAAACACTGGAAATAATCTGTATTGATGATTAGTTAGAGCCAGATCTTTGAAGTGTTTTTTTGCAAATGAAGACACTTGCTTAATAGATGGATATTCAAAGTGAGCAGGACTAAAAGTTAACACAGGTTTCCACAGTGACTTCACCACAGACAGGACCACACTGCAAAACATGAAACAATTTTTCCCCTATTTCAATCCTGGCACAAAACCCAAAACAAACTGAACTTTCCCAAAATGTGAACAGAGTTCTAAGAGGCAATTCTAAGCAGTAACCAGCCGTGATACATCTCAGTTCTCAACAGACCTGCCAGTGTAGTGACATATTTCTAAAATTAATTTTATTTGTACACCAAGCTTTTCCACACATCTCCAGTTTGAGGTCGTTTTCACTGTTCTGAATACCAAGTTATCTTCATTTTAAATTTACATCTCCAATATGTATTTTTTACACATACACACCCAATGCTTCCTAAGTACAGTAATCATGGCATGGGGTCAGGGATGCACAAAGTCACAGCCAAATTCAACACACGGTGCCTTAGGCATGGGTATGTTCCTTCTCCACTGTTTTCCATTTTACATACATGCATCAGGTATCAATTTATACTCAGTATTAAAAAAAATGGCTGAAAAAAGTTTGACTTTAAGACTATATTCTTCAAAATCACCTTGTTCCAGTGCTCAATTTGCCTTCCAGCTGTCCAACTTTTTTATCCCATAGAAGCTCTACATATCATATGTGTGGCCACATCTCACAATCTGTTTACTATATGAAGTCCAAGAAAAAAAGAAAGAAGTTGTAAAATAAAAATAGTATTCTTCAGTGAAATGCATCACTTAAACTTCTTATTGAAGTGTGCCAGAATCCACTCCAAATTATTTTCTTTCTTTTCAAAAAGTTCCATTCCACCAAGTTTTCCGTGTTCTTCAACATTATAGTGAATACTAGAAGTGGATACTTAGCTGTACAGAAGTAGGTGACAAAGAAAACACTGGTTTCAAAAGGCTGTGAATTCACACCTACTTACATGTGGTAAAGGGCTGCTCTTTTGACACAGATTAGATACACAAGCTGAACACCAAGGGTAAAAACTTCTAAAGCACTACATATGAATAAAAGCTGTAAGCAAAGCAAGAGGATGCCCATCCCTGAGCAGTGCTCCTAAGGAACAGCTGCCAACACAAGCTGCTCATGCACTGATGGATGTACCCAGCCACCCATAAGCCCACAGCTTTTCATACCGATACAGAAAATGGATGTATTTCTCTGCAGAGACTCAAAATATCATAAAAAAAAAAGGTATGTAGAAATTGTAGCACTAGTAACGCTTTTATGATTATATCACTAGACACCTGACAAGTGTTACTCCCCAGCATGACAGTAGTGGGCAACATTCCAGTCAAAATTATGATTAACAGAGAGCCACTGTAAAGGATTTTTTCTGACAACCAGAGTTTTCAATAAACAGTTTATAAACCCACGCAGAAACGTTTCTTCTCATTAAACACACTCTACACTCACAATTAAAGCATCAGCTTTACTGCTCAATTGCTATCCACTCCAATTTGGAAGTGTGGAAATGAAGAGGAAGGAGTTTAAGGGCAGTCCTTTCGCTCAGGGAACAACCCCGTGTGACTTGCATGCCATCCTTAAGTTGCATGTCACGTGCACCAAGATATGGATTAGAACCTTATTAGCCAAGCAAATTTATTCAACATTTTCTTTATGAGCACGACTTACAGCAGGATGAACCTTTTCTATGCCTCTCAGTGGAAATCTGGGAGACTATTTACAGTCATCCCATTTTCCAGTAAGTTCTGCAATGATGATTCAGCCTGTATCACGCTATACATCCTGCAAATACATTGCCTGGACATTCAGCTGTGCAGAGTCAGGATCTGCCACCATCCCAAGTCTTCTCCTAACTCCCCACATGACCATGTCACGCACAAATGAAAGTAATTCACCAAGGTCAATACGGGGAGAGGGGGAAAACGGTTTTTCATAAGGCAGCAAAAGAAAAAAAACCCAGAAGAGAAATAAGCCAGCAAAAAATTCCCCCAAGGCAGCGCTTGCCCACACTCACATTTGCAGCATGACTTCGTTCAGATACACTCCATCCACCAGCGCCACATATTCCTCTAGGTTGGTCCCATGTCCTCCAGCCAGCGGTCCGAATGTCTTCACCTGGAACAGAAGCAGCAGCAGCACCGTGACACCAACTCCACCTCGCTCCCCTGCCGCAAGGCTCTCCTCGAACAATGAGCAGAATAAAACCGGGAATGAGCGAGGGGAAAATGAACGCTTACCCAGGTGACAAGAGGGCTCGACATGAACTGCTCCAGAAGGGGTGTGAAGATCTCGTTCTCCATTTTACAAAAAAATGGTTAACATCAATGCAGCTCCTCTGATGCAAAAAATTAAAGAGAAGTCCTTCACTGCAGCAACTCTCTGGAATGCTCCAAGGATTCAGCTGGAGTGAGCGAACCCCATTTTTACCGAGCGATGCAACAGCAACAAAAGTCAGTGCACTGGCAAGCGGGATTTATCTTCCTCTTTCAAGAAAAAAAGCATCCGAAAGTCCATCTACGCGTATTTCAGCCCTTCCATTGACGCCTCTCCCTTCCTACATAGCGAAGGGGTGGAAGGAAGGAAGGAAAGAGGGAGGCTGCCTAGCTACTGGGATTCTGCATCAGACAAAAAAAAAAAAAGAAGAGAGGAAGGAAAAATCTGCTTCAGCAGCGGCAGCGCCTCAGAAAGGAAGGAGAAATTCCAGCCGAACTCCGCAGCTCATCCTGCCCCTTCCCCACAAAAAAAGCCCCAAGCCCGGGCGAGCGGGGCAGCGAGGGCAGCGACCCCCGCCCCTCAGGCAGCCAAACCCCCCGGGCTGCGGCTGCACCAGAGCCCCGCTGCCCCCCCGCGATGGCACCCACGGGGAACCGGCCACCGGAGGGATCGGGGGCTATTTTAAATCAGTTCCCTTTTCTATCCCTTCCCTTTTCCACTAAACTACGACGCCAGAGAGCGGTAGGAGCGGCACACGCCGCCCGGCCCCGCAGCCTCGCCCTTCCCCCGCGCTGGCCGCTCCCCTCAGGCTCCGCTCTCCCCTCGCCGCTGCCGGAGCTCCCCCCGACCCCTCCCCAGCTGTTCTCCAGCCGCCCCGCCAAGGCTGCCACGGCACCAGCTCCGCTCCGCTCCCCACCCGCGTCCTCCCGAACTGCGGGGCCACCTCGCCTCAGCCAGCGCGGACGCGCCGCATCGCTCGCCCCGCTCCTCGTCCTCCTTCCTTCCCTCCCTCCCCGCCTGCCTGCCTCCCGCTCTCCCTGCCCTGGGGCCGGCTCCGCCGTGCGGATCCCTCCGCCCGCAGCCCGGGTATCCCTCCGCCGCCGCTCGGGGATGGCGGCGCGATTGGAAAGGGGCGGGGCCGCGCCCGAAACCGCTGCAGGGCTCGCGCCCGGTGCGCGCGCGCGCGCGCTGCGGCTGCGGGCACCGCTCAGCCTTCGGTGAGAAGGAGAGCCCCGACCCTTCCCCGCTCCGGGAATAAAGGTGCCCCTGAGGGGTGAGAATGCTCTTCCAATCCCCATTTTGAGAATAAATAGAGGTGCCCGTGAGGGAGGTGCTCTTCCATTCCCCTCTTGTGGAATAAAGATGCCCGTGAGGGGGAAACTCAGCGCGGGAGGGATATTCTCCATTTCCCTAAGGAGAATAAAGGTGCCCGTGAGGAGGAAAAAGTGTGGGAGGGGAAGATGCTCTTTCATTCTCCTTTGAGGAATAAAGGTGCCCGGGAGGGGAAAACTCGGCCCAGAAGAATAAATGTGCCCGTAAGAGGAAAAGCACGGAAGAGAAGGAGAGGCTCTTCCAATTGCCTCTTGTGCCACGAAGGTGTTCGTGAGGGGAAAAGGGCGGGAAGGAGATGCTCTTCCTTTCCCCTTTGGAGAATAAAGGTACCTGTGAGGGGAAAGAGTGTGAGGGAGGGAGATGCTCTCCCATTCCCCTTGGGAGAATAAAGGTGCCCGTAAGGGGAAAATTTGGCGTGGAAGGGAGGGCGAGGCTCTTCCATTCCCCTCATGTGGAATAAAGGTGCCCGTGAGGGGAAAAGGGCGGGAAGGAGATGCTCTTCCTTTCCCCTTTGGGGAATGAAGGTACACGTGAGGGGAAAGAGTGTGAGGGAGGGAGAGGCTCTCCCATTCCCCCCCTAGGGAATAAAGGTGCCCGTGAGGGGAAAACTCATCACGGGAGGGATATTCTCCATTTCCTTTAGGAGAATAAATGTGCCCGTAAAGGGAAAAGCACGTGAGGGAGGGAAATGCTCTCCCATTCCCCTGTTGGGGAATAAAGATGCCCGTGAGGGAGGAAAAAGCGCGGGAAGGAGAGGCTCTTTCAATCACTTCTTGGGGAATAAAGGTACTACCTGTGAGGGGAAAAGGGCGAGAAGGAGATGCTCTTCCTTTCCCCTTCGGAGAATGAAGGTACCCGTGAGGGGAAAGAGTGTGAGGGAGGGAGATGCTCTCCCATTTCCCCCCTAGGGAATAAATGTGCCCGTGAGGGGAAAACTCATCACGGGAGGGATATTCTCCATTTCCTTTAGGAGAATAAATGTGCCCGTAAAGGGAAAAGCACGTGAGGGAGGGAAATGCTCTCCTATTCCCCTCATGTGGAATAAAGATGCCCGTGAGGGAAGGAAAAAGAGCGGGAGGGAGAGGCTCTCCCATTCCCCCCCTAGGGAATAAAGGTGTCCGTGAGGGGAAAACTCGGCACGGGAGGGAGAGAGGGAGGAAGGGAGAGGCTCTTCCATTCCCCTTGGGAGAATAAAGGTGCCCGTAAGGGGAAAATTTGGCGCAGAAGGGTGGGAGAGGCTCTTCCATTCCCCTCATGTGGAATAAAGGTGCCCGTGAGGGGAGAAGGGTGGGAAGGAGATGCTCTTCCATTCCCCTCTCAGGCAATAAAGGTACCTATGAGGGAAAAGCTCGGTGTGGGAAAGAGATGACTTTCCATTCCCCCTTTAGGGAGTAAAGGTATCCATGTGGGAGGAAAAGATGCTGTTTCATTCTCCTTTGGGCAATAAAGGTGCCCATGAGGGAAAAATTCAGTGTAGGACCAAGGTGTTCTTCCATTTCCCTTTTTCAGAATAAAGGTGTCTGTGAGGGGAAAAACTCATGCCCTCAGGAAGTGGAATCCAGAAGCAGGGCAGGTTTACCCCTCAGGAAGTGGAATCCAGAAGCAGGACAGGTTTTCTCCTCAGAAGGTGGAATCCTGGCACAATCGTGTTAAGGTAAAATCCAACTTTCTGGAAAGGTTTTGTGGGGAAGCAGAGGATGACAAGCAGTGTGCTGGTCTGATCCATTGTCCCTTCCCTGAGCCTTCTGCTACTTGTACTTCCAGTATTCAATCCTGCATTAATATGCATGGATTATAGATCTGCTTAATACATTATGCGGTTCATTGACAAAGCATTTTACAAAATCTCAAACTAAATCCAGCTTCTCTTTGTGGTATAAATTAAATTGCAGCAGCATTTTTCCAAATACTTTTAGTTTTGCACACCCAATTAAAAAAAAAAAAACAACAAACAAATCCCACAAAAAACTTTGCAATAGAAGTGACTGAAATTAAGTGCTTTTGAAAAAAACTCAAGTAACAGCTAAACAGATAAGGTTTTTCTTAACCCAAATACCAGATATACATTTCTTCTAATGTCCAAAATTGGGAAAAAACCCAATTCCAATCATGACTTTTTTCCCATGAAGAATGCCTAAGTAACAGATTAGAAAAACAAATTATGGACACTGTAATATTAGTCTTTTGCATTCGAAGGATTTTTTTTTTAATTTAGAAAATGTTGCATAGTTAAATGACTTTGGTTCTCACAGTTTTATTTTTTCAGCAAAAAACAAGTCTTTCCCTCCCAAACCAGATCTCTAGAATGAACTCAGCCCTCCCGTGAAACAAAAGAAATAAGGAAGGGCAAAGGAAAACTCTGCAGTCTTGGTTCTGAATAAGAACCTGGTGATCCATGGGTGAAATGACTGCCAATAATAAATTCCCAGCCCTTAAAGGCAGCCACAAAAGCATTTTTGTACAAGCCTGACCAGCCAACCGCTCCGCTCCCTGTGTCTGGCAGCAGTCTGTAAACATGCAATTGTGCCCACAGTGCCATGGAACTTCCCTGGCTCATCCCCTTGTTTCTTGCGGGCTCTAATTAGGCAGTAATGACTTTGGCATAAAGCAATTTCTAGGAATTAGAGCCCAGCTAGTAGAAGTTGATAGCCCATGTAGTAGTAACAGCAGCTGGCTCACAGAAACCATTTAATACTGAGATTCCCTAGCATTCAAAATTGAATTAAATGGTTTTAGATGTTTTTGCTTCCATCCACATCATGCAGTTGGCCTGTGTGCTCAGCATGGCTGTTGTTGATCACCATTCCTGCAGAAAGACAGCTACATTTTAGATAGTGAGTGCACTGTCAGCTGTTTTACCTCGGATGATTTGCAGTTCCCTATTTGAACTGGAGATTAGTACAAGATAAAATTTCAGAAAAGGTATCCAGACGCAGTGAGTGGAGTTCTGTTTTCGCTTTTGGTTTGGGTTGCATTTTGTTTTCTTTTTTTTTTCCCCAAGACTTAGAGCCCTGAAAACCTGTGAAGAAGCTCCGAAGTTTCTTCTAAGTAGCTGCCACTTTGCCCCACCAAGTGTGAGAACATTTACCTCCTTTTCAGGTACACACAGACACCACCAGGATGAACCGCTGCCAGGGCAGATGTTTGCAGTGGAGTCAGAGCCAGAAGAACCTGGACTGCAGCCACCTCAGCGAGGTGAGACAACTCGCCCCAGGACAGGAAGCTGTCAGCCTTTGATTGCTGAGCCCTTGTTTGACAGACAACCCTGAAAATGAATTAAAATGTTTGTCTTTCGAGTTATTGCTCTGATCCCGAAGTGAATACGGAAGGCTTTCATTTTCAGCGTAGCTGTCACGAGTCCCAGGAGTATTGTTCTAGGAAATACTTAGAACTCACAGCTCTACAGGGCTGTAACCTGTAGCTTGTGATAGATTTGGCTGCATTGTTTTAGCACTTTTTACCTGGGAAGGCTCCTAAAAGAAAGTTTGATGACTGCACTTACAGTGGTGAATCCCAGAAGATGAGGAAGTTGACATTGAAGTTAGCTGACCCAGAAACAGAGAAGAAACATTATTATAAAACTGAAGTTTTAATATTATTTTAAAATTAAATATTAAAGTAACAAATAAAACGTTTTAATATTATTTTAACTATTCTAAGAATGTACTAAAAAAGTAAAGTATCCTTTTCTATAATTTTAAAAAATGTGTAGAGAACAATCTTGTTCTTTCACATCTCATTTTCTGGAACAGCATTGTCAGTATTTAATACAGAATGTGGCCCACTGCTTCTGAAAAAACACAGTTAGAGATTTTCTTGTTGTTTGAAGAGCAGTGTTCTTGTACAGGTAAAGCACCCCCATCTCCTTTCTTTTGCATCTCCCATGTATCACAAAGGCTCTACACAGAAGACATGGAAATTACAAATGATCTGTGCCTAGATCCCAGATCTCCAAATTACAGAGTTACATCAACTTCTCAGTGAACTTTTTTTGCTCGTGGCATCATTTCCTGTACCTGCTATTGCAAAATAAAAATTGAAAAAGAACATTTAGAAAAAAACCTTGAATCTGCAGACAGCAGGAAAGTGTGACCATGCACAGCCCCATTTACTTTGTCAGGGTTTGTCAAAACATTTCTGGCCAGCCCTGCCCACGGTGAGCCAAGGGAGGGGAGCAGATGACAACCAACCTGCCCTTTTTAGCTGATGCAAGACGCAGTGGTTTTCTCTTCCTCTCGCACACGAGCAAAGGAGAGAGGTGACGCTGCCCCCGCCGCTGGCTCCGCCTCCCAGGCAGCACTGCTGGGTTAACGGCCTTTGGGTGGTGGGACTCCAGAGCACGGGAAAAACAGGGACCAGGTGTGGGTGCTTGGGATCCACAGCAGGGTCATGAAACCACGGCCAAAACTGGAATGTTCTGAATATGGCCTGGCTTGACAGGACAGTGTCTAGTGAAAACTGCAAGCCACTGACAAGGACAGCCACCTTCCTAGTCATGTGTGCTCCCAGAGAACCCATTTCCCCATCAAACCAAGGCTATAGGAACAGATGGGGCAATAATGAGTAAGAAGGGTTGAGCCTTTTTAAGTACGGCTATGAATTCCTAAAGGTGCCACAAAGGCAGCAGACTAAAAGTTATTTTTTGTCCCACAGGAGTGGAAAGAAGGGGAAATCCATCTGTAACATGAATAAAGAACTGAAAATTCCACAAAGATTTTTGAAGATTTCTTCCCTCCTACAGCGTCTGCTCTGATGTGAGCAAAATTCCCCGTCAGCTTTAAGGCAACTTCCTGAGAAAATTGTAAGTAACCTCAAAATGAGGGTATTTTGAGTGAAAGAAGTAAACAGTAGGGGCTTGGAGAAAGTTGGTGTTGTCCATTTAAGATGTTTTACAGATCCCAGACATTTTACAGTTTGTGTCCAATTGTAGAAAATAGCAAGAAATCCGTACAGAGACAGCAGACAAAGACTACCCTGTGTGGGTACCAGTGTCAAATACATCAGAATTTCCTGTCAGGCACAATGTTCTTTGCAAGAATAGCTACTGCCCATTTCTAGCCATGCTTGCCTAACATATCCACACTTTCCTTTGAGGACTACATGGACAGTACTTAAAAGGTGAAACATTTGGTAAAAGTGTCACATGTAATACCGGGATTCATCTGAGGAGGGAGGAGCCTGCAGCTTTTTGTTACTCTTCAATCAGTTGGACAGGCAGGAAGAATGTTACTGTGGCAGGCCAACTCATGTGATCAGAAATAATCCAAGTATTTATCTTGATTTTTAAATTTAATAGCTATTCCTAAGGTTTTCCAAACCTTAAAGGGGTGTCAGAGAAATACTCCCTTTCAAAGAAAATTCATTTGAACTTAGTATTACAATTCAGGTCTTTTTCCTGTTTAGCCAGTAAAACATATATCTGTGAACTTCAAGACGGTCTAACAACGCTGTTTGTGAATTTCCCTTTGTTATTTGCTGCATATAAAGGAAATAGATTGTTATTTTCCTACAAGCGAGCATTGAGTATTACAGCAAGAACAGCACTTAGCAGGACAATAGCTTTGGTGCTCACTTCTGTTGTGGCCAGTGGAGTGAGACTGAGCAAAAGCTCTTGCTGACATGCCTTCTGTCAGAGGAGACCCTGCCAGTACGAGCAGTGTTTCTTATGAACTGGGTCAGGAAGATGAATTACAGAGCACGCTCTGCATTTCCTCTGATGAGGAGCACCATTGCTAGCAGTCACAGCTGCCCGTGGATCTGCAGATCCGTGGCTTAGGGAAGCAAGACACTGGAATTGTACCAACAGCACTAGGTCACCTCAGATCCCTGATGTACAGAAACGTTGAGCTGGTTTCTTCTCTGGTGTTTTCCTTCAGCATGGAGCACTCCCCCCATTCAGCTCCACAAAGCAGAAGAGGTTTTGTATCCCCAGGAAAGACTTTTGTACCTCTTAAAACTCCATTTGCCTCAGTTTTGCTTTATTATGACGTTAATTTGCTTTCCTTCACACGACACCACGTTCCTGGTAATTGGCTCTGTCCTTTGCCATGGGCTCCTGCTGGTGCCTCCCTACTTTCACCCACGTTTTGCACTCTCCATGCCACTTGACCCCTGTAGCTTGGGCAGTGCTGCTGTGAGACCCAGATTTCTGAGCTCAGGAGAGGTTATTAAATTCCAGAGCCCTGCATCACCTTTGATATTAGCATGTCTCATTAGAGAGGCATTCCTCACCAGCTGGAGGTGGATCTTCCCAAGGTCAGGAAATAATGAACTGGGTGGAGAACACTTCTGTCCTTGAGGTTTCCATTTGTGTATGTGGACTTAGTTATGAAAAAATATACAGCACTAAAAATGCAGCTCTAGTAGAATCCTTTCAGTTCAGACCTCTGCTCTTCTGAGCTCCCTCCCTCAGGATTATCCTATTCATTTTCGTGTCTGATTTTACCCCTGGTTATTTGTCAAATTATTTATGTCTGAAAACAGCTTTTCTCTCCATGAAATACTGGTGAAACAATTAAAAGCTTTTAAGATATCCATATTTTGCCTTTGGGAAAATAATTTGACAAGCTTATAGAAGAAGAAAACCTAAGTTATTTACAGCATTACACTAAAAAGGCTGACATTAAAATATATTAACTAACAGAAAAAAAACTATAGGTCATGAAAAAGTTATTAATCCTGGATTTAAAAAATGGTAATTATACTTATTTGATAGCATTTCTGATGAAGCTTCTTGAAAGAAGGTGGATTCCTGAGTCACCTAAAACTGGGAACCAGCTTCTCAGTCACACCTCTTCCAGACACCACTGTAACTGTAGGAACCCTTTGTTTGCACGATGTCCAGAGGGTTCAGTTCACTGTGGCACCAGCTGAACTGTGAATTTAACTGGAGATGAACATAAAATTGGAATTCTTACCCATGTTCATCTCATATGCCGTTTTATCCAACTCTACCACTCTTTAAAAATTTCTCATTGAAATATTTTTCTAAAACAGGTGATTTTTCTCCTGCTAAAACCTACAGTGATACATTTTATTTAGGCTGTTCCAAACCACTGTCATCAACAGCTATTTCCTGCCTATCCCTTTCCAGTGCTTAAACATCTCCCTCAGTGGATTCTTCTTGCCAGCTTTATGTACCTACAAAATGCTCTGTTTTTTCCTTAGGTGGTCATACAATATTGTAGTTCTTTATGATTTTTACATTCCACTCTGTAAAACAATTTCTGAATTAAGGGTACAGTGTGCAGTGGCTGAAAGGTCAAAGGATGGTTCAGCAAAATAGTAAATTTGCTTCGAATTTCAGGCTTATACTGAGATGTCAGTTGTCTGTGTTTTTTTAAATCTGATATGAAGCAATTTAACACACTCCTGATTTTTAATGCTAAAAGGAATAAGCAATGACCTAAAATTACTACTGAAACAGGGGTGCCCAGGGGAGTGGTGGAGTCCCCATCCCTGGGGGGATTTAAGCCATGCAGATGTGGCACTTGAGGACATGGTGTAGTGGTGGCCTTGGCAGGGCTGGGGGAATGGTTAGACTCAAAGATCTTTTCCAATCTAAAGGAGTCTATGGTTTGTTTAATTTTTTTTTAATAACCCAGGTAAGATTAGAATTCTGATTTCTATGTATATCAGTCTTGATTTCAGTGCTTGATAATTCTTGTGTGGGCCAGAGAAGGTTTAATTTTCCTAAAGTTATTACTTTTAAATATTAGTAACAGGTCAAAAATATATAAAGTATTAAAATATAATAGATATACTTAATATACAAAGTAGAAGATTGTAGCCCTTTTCACAGAGAAAATGCTTTACTAAGATAATGAACAGTTTAAAATTTATTTCTTCCTGCTATTACGATCTATAGGATATTTTTGATCATAGAATTAGTCCACCTTAACAGTCTGCCTTAAAAGGATGAGATTATTCAGCTTATTCAGGCTGTATCTCTGCAAAAGGAAAACACCTTAACAAAGAATGGTTTGTTGCTGACCTGCAGCTGGTTATGGCATTTCATCTGAAAGCCTATTTAAGTCCTTAATGGTAACATTTATTCCCTCTCCCTCAGAGGAGTATTTTACAAACAAAATTAATTAACGAACGAGGACAGCCAATTTTGTGCTGCAGTTGAGGCTGACAGTCACCCAAAAGGGGTGTTGCAGCAATAATCATCATTATCCCAAAGCACAGAGGTCTGCTGCCTCTGATGAGATCCCTGCTGGAGCTGCAGCTCCCAGCCTGGGTGCCTGTGGAGCACAGAGAACTCGGAGCCGCTGGCAGGAAAGCAGAGGCTGCTGCAGAGAGCTGCTGTACTAAGAGCTGGAAATAGCCCACGAGTAACCTCTGACTCAAATCATCCCCCTCTGCTCCCTGGAGACTTCCCCCAGTTCATCCACACTTCCATTAAAAACATGACTGACATGCTTCCAGCTTGTGAGGCTTTCTTTTTTTCTTTTTTTTTTTAATATTTCAGAGCTGATCCTTTTACACTGAGTGGAAATACACACTGCAAATGATTCAGATTGACTTGACTTCATAACTGCTCCGAGCTCACATCTTCTGCCCTGTCTAGTTCTTTCTTTTACTGCTTCTGCCCTGATGCAGTTAAGTGGAAGCAGAGAACAGTGAAGTATTGGGAGTTCTGTAGTTCCCTTTGTACCAGACATGGACTGTGTTTAAGAAATTAGTCAGGCATTTAGGAACTGCTAATCCTTCCTGTGAAGAATGCAAGGCTTGTTTCTTCCAAGGAATTCCTCACTCAAGAGCCCATAGTTCAGTTTTACCTACTAAACATTCTTGCAGCAAGACCAAAAAGGCAAAAATAGGTGTTTAATGTAATTTTCTTCCCTTTCCGCTGATTTTTCTTGGGCTGCTTTGTGATGGCATTGTTATGATAGATAGTATATTTATATATCTGTTTTTTGAACAGCTAATAATTATGCTTATTACTATTGATAGCAAAGAGAACTCCAACTGGTCAAGAAGCCTAACAGTATACAAATTTAGAAATAAATTCAGCTCAATTATCGTGGGCTTGGGAAATGGACACAAGCAGGAAGCTTCCTCCAAATTACCAAATACATTCTTCCCTAGGTATCCCAGATTTCCCTGTCACTGTGGGTTATGCATCACAACCTGTAACAGCAGGAAAGCCACAACATCACATACAGTGACAGTTTATTTCCCCCCTCCTTTTGCACACAAAAAAAGTAATGGTTGCAGAAGCAATGAAAAAAACAATGAGACAGGTAAGTCAACTAAACCCCAAATTTCTAAATAATGACCTTCCATTCCTACTATGACCCTACTTTAAGAGAAAGTCAAAATTCTGGCAGTAGAGATTATATAACTAGATTTGCTTTATACCAGAATTACGGAATTGAAGCTCCTTTGCCTTATGTAACGCTTATTTTAGCTTATTTTTAACTGTGACTTGAAAGTCATTCCAGGAGCTCCTTAAGCTTTTTTTTGTCAGTCTACTACAAAGGAAAATCGAGATGAAACTGCACCTCCTTTACACTGTGCTTAAACCAAGAGTGCCCCCGTGAGGATTTTTTAATATGCATGTATGCATAGGAGTAGACAGCTTGAGGGTGACTGTTCAACTACAAGGGAAATTAAACTTTGTACTTTTTCCTACAAATAAGGCCCAGAAAGTTGGGCACGATATTTCTACTGATTTTTTTTTTATTAGGCTGATGTGGATCCAAACAGGCCTTTTTGTTTCCAAACCTCTCTCTAATTTTGGCTAATCCTAAAACTACGTAATTGAAATGCCCACCTCCACAAAGCAATAAAAAGTCTACCAAATCTTAACAAAAGTAAGAGTGCTGGTTTGCAGTAAAGACCAACATAAAAATGCTTTGATTCAAAGGATGAAAATGGGAAAAAAAATCCTCAGAAATGATGGCAGGTAAGAAAGATTTCAGAAATAAACAGGATTTATTATGATATAACACATTATGAGCAGGAAAAAAAAATTCCCTGACAAAGAAAAAGTATAAAAGGAACAGCATATGAGAAGTTCTGAAAGTGTCATATATAAAACCTCATAAGAGAACTGCTGATTTGAAAATCAAAGAGTTGCTTCTGTTCCACGGTGTGCCCACACAGGGGAATGGAACAAATTAATTTACTGAGCTCAGTTACTGCTGATGGAAACGATCTGAATGCACAGGATGGATGCAGGCAGTGACTGGCACAATATCACACAGCTGCTCCTGTACAGAGTGGGGGTTTGAAGGCACAGGGAGCTGCTACTGCCTTTGCTATCCATGCCTCAGAGCTGTACTTTAGTTTGCATCCTCCTGGTGCTTTACCACCCAGCCTGCCTCCTCAGCAGCCCAGCAGCTTGCTGTGGGATCTGCTGTCACCCTCAGAGCCCTGATGTCCTTTGTACTCACAAGACTGGCATTAGACTCAAAGAGCCTTATGCAAGGGACTGGCTGAGCCCTGAGGAGAAGCAAGTGCTGCAGTGGGCCCTGATAACAAATCTCTCAGCCCTTTTATCCACCAGCTCTTGACTCCTGTGCACACCCAAAGATGCAGACCTGCAGTTGAGATGTTGGTGATTACCTTGTGGCTGTATGGCATCAGCTGTACACTTCACTCACTATGCACCTGAAAAAAAATAACCCTTGCCCTGTGTATCTCCAGCCACCTGCTCCTAACCAACCCAAAGACCACTCAGCCTGTCACCTTCTCTTTCCAAGCTCCCTGTCCTGGCTTCTTTGTGTCAGACCTCCTCACTCATGTATTCTGTGGTGAACAGTGAAGGCCTGGTAGAAAAACCCACTTCATTCACTTGTACCTTTTGCTCAACAACTCCCTTATCTCGTTCCTTCATGTTGGTTCAGCATCAGAGTTTGCTATTCTGCAAGTACTTCTCTTTCCCATCCATTATTCCCTCTGGCATCATGGATTTACAAATGAAAACCCTAGCACAGAAAGCGTTCACTCAGCTAAACACTTTGTGAAGGTCAGTTTGAATCACTCCATCCTATTACAGATTAATACATAACACCACATGAGACCTTCTGGAGGCATTTTCCAAGTAAAAAGTATGGTGTTTCATCCCTACAAAAGCTTTCAGGACATATTTTTCTCATACAAAAGCATTCTGGCAAAAAAATGCATACAAACAGCAAGGAGCCAGTAATATTAATACCAAACATGCTAAAGTCTATTTATTTCAGTGAAAACCATGTGTATTTCTGCAGGGAACGTAAAATTGAATTGCAAGTACAGGAAGTGCTCTATTACTACTCTGGCACCATGATGCAGAGCTGCTTTGTTGTTTGCTCTGAAATAGTAAACTAAGCCTGTCCAGCCAAGCAAAGTGTCAGGAAGGAGCCTTCTGATCCCTAGCTCCAAAATGGATCTGGCTGGTCTCTTGTCAGCTTTCCCAACAAGCACTTCTCCTACTTTATCACAGTGAACACATTAACAGTATTAAGACTCCCAGCAGAGTCTTAAATGCAATTTCCAACCTCCCCCCGACCCTTATCCTCCATCCAACTCCCCTCATGGCCTAAAGTCCTGCCAGGATTTCTGCCAAGAGTGCAGAAGCACGGATTAGCTTCACCCCATGAGCCTCAGAGCCCCGTTTGCCAGCCCACCGTGGGCATATGCAAACCAGCAGAGCTCCATAAAACCTCGCAGAGAAACATCAGGGCCAACACTTCAGAGCAGGCACTGAGCTCTGAGGAACCAGTACCAGGAACTGCCTAAGAAAACATCATAATCACCACCTCACCCCCAAAAATCCCAGCCCCAAAAACCCCAGCCCCAAGACAATAAAACCCCAAGAGCCCTAACCACAAAGAAACAAGGAGTGATAATCCTGGCCTGCCAAGATCCCCAAAGCTCCTTCATTTTGGGGACAGTGGTTTATCTCCAAGGCTGGCCACTCAGCCCTCCTCCCTGCAGGCTACTGAAAACAAAAGTTCATGGCTGACCTCTGACCCCTTCAGCTGAAAGCACGGGTGGCTTTCACTCCTCTCCAGAAAGTAGAACTAGGACAGAAAAAGCCAGGCCAAAAAGCTTTGTGCACTGATAACTTCTGCTCTCCACCTTCCATTGTCAAACTAATTTGAAATCACAATTTTTTGTACTACTCATTTCACCTCATTCCCTTTGTTTCCTACAAAATCTAACTAGCCTGCTTGTTCACACCTGTGTAAAGACTGGTGACAAGTTTCATATACTTGATATTTGGCAAGTTTTCCAAGGTTAAAAAGCATGAGCAAGGCATGCAGGGGGTGAAATAAAGTCCTTTGCAATGACAGCACAGCCCCCAGCTCTGAGCTCTGCTGTGAGGTAATCTGTGATTCAGTGACAAAATAACCCACAGTTACACACAGCATCATTTGATAATGAAAATTCTATAAAAGCACAGTTGCCAAATTGGTTTTTTTTAATCATAACATTAAAGCACAAGTAAAAATCCCATAGTCCACAAATACAAACTAATTAATAAATAACTCATGGTGCTTTCATAAAAATCAACTATTAAAAGTTACAGAGCTTAATGCAAACCACGCACACACTGGAATCCTACAGTGTGTCCTCCAAGTAAGAACAGGAGCAGCCCTGCTTATGCTGCTGTCGTTTAACCTGTTCATGAAGCTGTGAAAAGCTGCACTCTTCATCTCACAGCTCTTATGTTTTATGTTTTCATGCCTTCCTGAGGTCACACCTACTGGTGTGGCAGCTGTATCCCGATATTCAGGGACATACAGCTCAGTGAGTATTTCTTTCTTGTACATCTAATTGATTTTTCTGTTTCAGCAGTAGAAAGCCCAGTTTCTGTGAGGCACTCCAGTGCATTGTCCTCCTTGGGGTTTTTCTTTGGCTTTTATAATCAACAATACAATGCAATTAGCCAAAGTTCTTGGGGGCAACTAAAACATGTGGGTAATAAAACTCAGAAATGCAAACTCCAGCTCTTCCCCAGAGCCCCCAGAACCAGCACTTTGTCTGTAAATGCCTCATTGAAAGCCAAGCCCTGAGGTAACACTAAATGACTCAAACCAAACTCATGTCTCAAATAAATTCTCTCTTGCACTGTGCAGTCGAGGAAACTCCAAGGCTGGGCAGCCTTCAGATCTCTTCTAGTCCCACTCCCCACATAGCCCCAGGTAACACTTCAGTAATCCTAATATTGAGGAGTCCTTTTTAAGCGAAGTTCCACAAAGAAATTAAAAATGCATAATTCTCCCAGTGGTAAAAACTGAAGAGAAAGTGATATCAGTTTGTGTGTAGAAGTTTTCTGCATAGCTTTCATGACTCTTGGCTGAAGGTGTTAGAAGCTGGACTTCTGGAGAAAGTCTCCTAAGCTCAGAAATAAAGATCTTTCCCCAAAATCCATAAACAGATGAAGGTCATATTTTTTTTCTTTTTTAACTATTATTATCATGGACTTGTGGCCACCATGTATCCTGAATTTCTCCCACTCTTATTCCTCAGTGAATAAAATGCCCACGCATCTGGCAATTTATTATTTTACTATTTCTAACCATCTCATATCCTTATTGATACCATTTCACACTCCACAGATGCTGACTTTCCTGGTTCAGTGAAACTCTCCACTTCCAATGAAAGGTCACAGGGCTTTTTCTTTTTCCTTTTTTAACCTGCTCATGGCTGCAGAACTCCATGCCAGAAGAGATTAGAATAACAAAGCTCATAGACTTCAGATCAAACCACAGACTTCACCTTGCTGTAATTCATCTTCCATCAATAACAATCAGCTGAAATCAGACAGAAAAATCTAAATTGTTACAAGGCTTTTTAGAATTCAAGAGGTGCAGACACCACAGTAAAAACAATGGTAAAAGCACTGCAGCAATTAAAAACACTGGGTCAATGTGTGTGGAGAAAATCCCTATGAAAAGTATATATGGGAATAAATCCTGTTGTTGATAAATAAAGAACAAAATTTGCTTCAGGAAAAGATATGAAATCAGGTTTGTGGATAGACTTTCAGATAAATGTGTGGGTAAAATGTGCATGGTTTGTGGCAAGTATATAAATGAAAAAAAAAATCTAAAAATTAGAAGAAATCATTTTCTTGTAGTTCTAGTATCTCCTATTTTCACCAGCTATAAAGAGAAAGCAACAGATGTTGGGCACTTGAGATGCTTTTAAGATTAGATAATTTAGCTAAGAAGCATTATTATAGGAAAAGCAATGGCATATGCTTATTATTAGATAATTACATTAGGAATGGCCTCTCAGGCAGAATGGACTCTGCCTGAGGTGGAATAGCCTTACATTTGTATAAAACCTCCAAGTCACAAGAGAAAAGAACAGCTTTATAAAATGAAAGAAAATGACCTATATAGGAAGATCTTTAGAAGTTCCTGCAGGAGCTCAATATCCCAGAGGGGAGGGAAATGAAGATAACTCACAATTCCTTACGTGACTTAAAGCACTTCCTCAATGTGTCTGCATTGCTCAGAACCAACTTCTCTCCTAGTTTAGCTTTGACTAAAGTACAGTGAAGTCCCTGAAGTATAACATGTTTAACCAAAAAACTCCACAATAAATGGTTGCCAATAAACCCAAACTGATTAGTATTTTAATTTTCTACCTTTTATACAGAAGTCACATTTAATTCTGTCTCCTGGACTGAAAGAAAAGGCCTTTGCACCACAGGTTTTCAGAAGCTTGTGCTCAGTGTTCTCTTTGAGGTCAGATTTATTAAAAAAAAATCCCTTCCAAAATAAAATTTATAAAAACAAACTGGAAAAGTTGCATTAAGTTTACTAAGATAAAAAATATTTATAGCTGTTGCAGTAGTAAGACTACTACAAACTAGGTGGATGGGAGAATTAAAGCCTAAACAAAAGAGTAATTAAAAAGAATACTGTTTAACTATTAATCTGATAATTGCACTTTTGCCAGTATCCTTTAAATTGCTCAAAAGCTACAAAATTATTCACACTGAAGAAATTAGAAGTGATGTACAAACCACCTCTGCCAATAGCTAGGAAGCTCATCTGTCTCACTTCTTGCGTCTTTATTTATAAATAGATAAAGAAATTTATAAATTCAGCAACAGACCAAAAACGGCATTCAGCAAAAAGAAGTCAGATATTCTCAAGATTCTGGAATTTTAAACTTCTTCTGACATAAAGAATTCAGTGGAACACAGAGACTGGAAAGGCTTGACAAAATTTGCCTGTCAGTGTGTGAGTATATATATATATATATATATATATGTATATACATACATTTTAAATATATATATATATATATACTTGCTCAGAAGAGATAGAAAATCAAGCAATAAATGCTTTTTGTGACTCAGACAAGGGAGTATGTCCTGCTCCATCTTTTGTATTCTTAACAACTAAACCACCAGCTCCAGTGTTTCCCCTGACATCTCTGGACAGAGCCCGATCACATCAGGCAGTTCCTTGGGAGGTGATAAAATGGATTTGATTACAGAGGACAGAATTTCCTCATCCTCATTACTGCAGCAATTTTTCTTGCAACTGTGATGAAATGCTTTAACTTTTTATGCAACGAATAGGAAGTGAATATCCTGTCACACTAGTGATGCTCTCAGACCACAAAAGTGGCTGTGGAAATGGAAGAGCTGATGGTGAGAAAAAGTGGCCTGCAAAAGGAAAATTTGAAGTTTTTCCAGTAATAAATTTTCTTATTTAAATGATGATCGGGTACTTTGCTGCAATTCTGAGAGCATAGGATTGTTACCTTTGAGACAAAATGGTGAGGAAATAAATTAGCCTTCACCCAGCACTGAAGCTTTGTGCAGGTAAAATCTCATTAACAACTACAAGAGTTCTTGAGCAAGATCAAGCCCGAGCCTGATGTAAAGAACTGGAACTGCCTCTGTTTGTGGTCATTAAAATCTTTCAAAATGGATGAAGAGGTTCTTTTTGTTAGTTAGTTTGGGTTTTTTTACTTACCAGTGACATGGACCAGTAAGGCAAGCAGTCATCCGGTATTAGGAAGAACATAAATTTAAACACTGGGAAAAACTTTTCAGTTCGTCAGCAGCGTAAGAGATGAGGACAGTGAGAGAAATTACCTTCATTTTAGTGGACAAAAGGAATATGCCACGACCACCAGCCCTAAGAAATACCCAAATGATCAAGCGTTGATGTAAACCTTCTTACCCACTGCCTTACCCACTGTAAATGACTTCCTAATTCTGGCACTGTAGGGTTTTTCCAGGATTACAGAGTTACAGCCAGCGCAGGTACTAATTCCTTCTCTTCATTGCTGTGCAGGACCCGCGCGTCAGGAGCCCGGGGATGCTACGGGGCCGCTGCTCCCACCGCGCCGCGATTCCCGGGAATGCCGCGAGGGCGGCTCCCGGCCCCGATTCCCGGGAATGCCGCGAGGGCGGCTCCCGGCCCGCAGCGCCGTGATTCCCGGGAATGCCGCGAGGGCGGCTCCCAGCCGTGATTCCCGGGAATGCCGCGAGGGCGGCTCCCGGCCCGCTGCCGTGATTCCCGGGAATGCCGCGAGGGCGGTTCCCGGCCCGCAGCCCCGCCCCGTGACGCCGGTTGCCATAGCGGCCGCGCCGCCGGCCATGGCGGCCGAGGAGGAGGACGACGTGGAGTGGGTGGTGGACACCATCGCCGGCTTCCTGCGGGGGCCCGCCTGGTCCATCCCCATCCTGGAGTTCATGGAGCACAACTGCGAGGGTGAGCGGGGCAGCGGGGCCGGGCAGGGCAGGGCAGGGCGGTGTCCCCAGGCCGGGGCCTGTCCCGGGTGCGGGATGTCCCCGCGGCCCCCGGGGCTGGGCAGGAGCGCGCACTCGGCCCCGCCGGCCGCTCCCCGGGGTCCGCGCTGTTCCCAGGGCGAGCCGTGTCTCAGGGTTTGCATCCTGACATCCGTTTGCATCCATTAGTTCGTCCTGGGATTATGGCACGGGTTTACGGCTGACACCGAGCGAGCGCCTCGCACCCCGGCACGGCCTCCAAAGCTTTCCCGAGAGTTTTCCGTAGGAAACTTGTCTGGACAACCGAAAGCGCCATCTGGCCAGTGCGACAGGGGAGGAGAAGGCCCAAAGTTAAATTCCTGCAGTTATGTGAATGTTGTCAGTTAAGAGGTGAAACGCCCTGAGTTCCAGTACTCGCAGAAATGATAGTCAGCACTAGCAGTGGTTATCGGCAATGTTTTGTAGGTGATCCCGTGTGTGAGTTTAGCTCGGGAGTAATTCCAGTTAAAACTCCCATTTCTTCCTTCGCCTTCTTGAGACTATCAGGGCATAATTTAGGGAGCAGCCTGGGTAAAATGGAAGTACAGGTAGTGGGGGGGTGCAGGATTGCCCTGTAGCCAGGGGAGACCTGTGCAGGTTTGTATCTGCAGAGAGGGAAGGAGGAAATAGCCTTTGTGATGTAGAGATTTGGCTGAGTTAATTCTGCTGCTTACAGAACAACTTCAGCTGCCAAAAACCACCTGGATCCTTACAGTAGGAAAGTAATGACAATTTGGGCAAGTCTGAAAGCAGTGCCTAAGCCCCCTGGAAAAACAAAGGCAGCTTTTGTTTGTGATTCTTGAAAAAAAAATTGCTTCTCAGTTTCTCATCGTTTCTGCCCCCCCCAAACTTTCCATGAGGCACATGAGTCCATAAGCCTTTCCCTCTTAAAGCTGGGAAAAGAGGAAGAAGGGAAAGCTCCTGGAGCCTTCACAGCTAGGAGGGGTTAGAGAAACCTAGATTGGAAGTTTTCTCCTGGGAAGGCTGCCTAAACTTGGACTGGGCCAAACATTCTGGTTACCATGCAAAGGGTCTGGGTTTAGCTATCGAGGGAATTGATTTATCCCTCTCAGGAGCAATGATCCGTTCTCCTGAGAAGGTTGAGGGGAATTTACTGACAGTAAGAAGATTTGTGGAACCGCTGTAAATTTCCACCTTGTGTGAGGCTCGTGCTGGACACTTCCTGCTGTGCTGATTCCATTGCTGGTTTTGTACTGACATAATTTGTCAGGACAGTCCTTTGCGTTCCCAAAACATTTAGTCTTTTAATCTAATTTTAATCATTTAACATTTAATCTAATCTGGACAAGCAAATTAGCAACACTCTGATTAACTGACAATAATTTGTGATTCCTTGAAAATACAATTTGGATTTTGGTAATCGGTATGTGAGGAATTTATTTTAGAACTGTAGTTACTTAGGCCAAGTCCTTGCACTTCAACTTGTAAACTTATGGTAATGGTTTTCTGTCTGTTAGTAAGTGTTTGCTTTCTCTCTCTCCTTCTTGCTGGGAACTTGATTAATTTTTTCTTGCTTGATTAATTTCCTTTTACTTCAAACTGAAATTAAATAGATGGGTGTGTACCATCCCATCTGAGGGGTCCTAGCCAAGATTCTCAGTTTTAAGAGGGAGATAATGAGTGTCTCCCAGGACATCTATATCCCCTGGCTTGCCTTCATACTGTGGTTCTTCAGATCTTTATTCCTGCTGGCCCACCAAAGACTGTGCCAAAACCTTAAGGAATAATGACTACGTGATTCAGGAGCCCTGACTCAAGGAAATCCAAGGTCTCTGTTCCAAGTACTCCTTAAAGCCACTTAGCTGAGAGGAGATGCTGACTGCAGCTTGCTTTACTTGGCACTGAACCTCATCCCATTGTGTCCTGAGCCCGGTGTGTGCCAGCTTCCCACCCTGCTCTGCAGGAGCAGCATCCCTTTGGCAGTGCTGGCCAGCTGTCACTGAGGGGTGACATCCCTGTGTCACCCCTGCTTGGGATCCCCAGGGCAGGGTGGGGAAAAGGGAACACAGAAGCCAAGGTGAAGGTTGGGGACTGCAGGAGCTGAGAGGGATCCCCAGGCAGGAGGAGACAACAGAGGCTGTCAGGTGTCTTCACCCTCCTGAGTCTGGTGATATGGTTGCCATAGAACTGGTATCTATAATACCTTCCCTACCATTTGAATTTAATCCTAGATATTTGTAAACCTTTTGTTTTAGTTTCTTCATTAAAAATTTTGCCTTGTGCAAAACTCACAAGCAATGTCGGTTTTCCAAATTAGGATTCAAAGGCAGATCTTCCTTTGCTTTTGGGGGACTGAGCTGTGTGATTGGATTTCTGTCATTGCACTGCTGTGTTAGAAAGTGATGCTGCTTTAGGAAGTGCCACCTCAGCTCACACTGTGTCCAGGTGTGCATGATGTGGCTTCAGGGCTGTCACAGCTGGGAAAGAGGCAGGATGCCTTCAAAAAGTCCCTCTGAATTTGTGTGAAGGTTGCACTGATTCCACAGGCATCACCTCCATCACAGATGTCACATGTACATGGAGAATAAATCCCACTTGTGCACCAATTCAAGCAGAATTCCCATTCTTCAAATAACTTCAAAGGATGTTCCTGGGAATGACTTGTCCAAGTGGCTAATCTTGAAGGGGATTGAGGCAGATTTATTTCTAAGCCTCTTCTTTAATTGCCAGGTTTTACATTACCTCTCTTAGTTGTTGGCATGAAAAAAATGTAAATTAACCCCCCCAACCTTATTTTTCAATTCCTCTTATTTTCTGCTTCTTCCACATATTCTGCAGCATAGAGATCACGAGCTTGAGTAGTTCCAGTCATTTATATGAATTTACATGAATATGATTAATATGGCCTGTAGTATAGGAATGTCCATTTTTCCTAAATCAGGATAGCTATAATTAAAATATTACTTAACTGCACCACATGTCCTCTTTGAGTTTATCTGGTTTTGCAGGCAGGGACTCATTTTCTTGCATCACCTTGGCTTCTCACTATATGAATGACATTTCAAAAAAATGGTTTAAGTCATTAATAAATACATCTTCCATGTAAATACATGGAGAGTGAGAAATTTCCTGCTTGATGTGTCATCTGCCACCATAGAACAACCTTACAGAGGTTCTATTATTTAAAATTACTTTTTAGTGAATCTATCTGCTGAATCCTCAACATCCTTACAAGTCTATTATGAAGATACATTTTCCCATTATTCAATTATGCAGCTTAATTCCTTTCAATTATCAAAAGCACACACTTAGCCTGAGTGTATGGAAAAACACAGGACTTTTATAAATCGTGGCCTGTATTTTAATTGATTAAATATATTACCCTGTAAAGGTTAATCTTGCTATTTAGGGTGTAAGTTAATTTGTGGTGGTTTGTACACTGACTGCAAAATGTTTCTTCTTCCCCCTCCTCAGTTTTTGATGATGAAGAAGAAAGCAAGTTGTCTTACACAGAAATTTATCAGGAGTACCAAGCTCTGGTGAGCATTGTTCACTGTTTGTGGTAAATTTCTAAGCAAAACAATTTAAAATGGTAAATGAGTACTGATGAACTTCTGATTGGGTTATTATTGTAATTTTGAATTTTTCCACGTTATTTAGAAATCCTGTGCATTGTAGTTGTCATATGCATTTTTATGCCTGAAGATCAGGTACACAGAAAAGAAACTGTGTCACAGTCATAGTTCTTAGGCTGTTTTACATATTTTTCATTAAAATTAATATATTCACTACCTCCAAGACTGTGTTTATAAGCTTGATAATGTTATTTTCTGTCAAGTTAAAATGACAACCAGCAGGATGTCTGAGAATACTCACAGCTTGTATTTTGTTCACCAATGAGTCTGGGAAACATTTTGAATGATTTTTCAATTATCAGAAAAAAACTACAGAGCATTTTTGGAGCTTAAATACCTATAAAACAGTACATGCAGATTTCTAACACACTTTTTCTGTAATGAGGCTGGGGAATACATGATATTAAAAAGCTTTGATTGAATAAATACAAACCAACATTCATTTCTGCTCTGACCCTGAAGGCTTGCAAAAAGGCAAAAAAACCCTTTTACTTACATCAAAAACCCATGAGGAATAGTAGCCAGGATTCTGGGAAAAAGGTACACAAGTGAGAGTCCTGAAAACTGCAGAAGATACACTAAGGAGTAATCAAATTTAGCAATGAAAATGCTAATTTTGAACAGTTCAATAAAGCAAATAAAGCTTGACATCAGAAAAGTCAGTTATGCTATTGTAGTGATTTTCCTTTGAGTTTACAAACCACACCATCAGAAGAAGATGATAGATAATCATGACAAAAATTGCTGTGATTCTCAGGGAAAAACCTTAGAAGGTAAGGCTTTTACTTTCTTACAGGTGGAGAGATTGCTAGAGGACTACCTTAAAGAAGTTGGAATTAACGAGGAGAAGTTTCAAGAAGCTTTTTCTTCTCCTCTTGCAAAGACCCACACCTCCCAGGTACTTGCTTTCATTAGGGAATGTTTGGATTTCATTCTTAGCTTAATGTTTTCCCTAAGACAGCTGGCAGGAGATTAAACTTGGAAAAGTTTTCATGGTGAAACTGCAATTTTCAATTGAGCTGCAGCTGTAAACTTACACTGGAAAACCCAATTTTGTCTTAATATTATAATATTGTCATAATGTTACTGCAGACATGTTGATCTAAAGACCTAACCCACCAAGTTATTTTCCTGACCATGAACTGTTCTTGTATATCTGGAAAAAACCAGACAGATAGGAGAATGAAATATAATTATTAAAAACACGCTCCCCAGAATTGAAAAATCAAGTAATTTCAGACAGACCAAGCTGGTTAGGATTTCTGTGGAGGTTTAATTTTGTGCATATCTTTCCTCCCACAGGCCATTCTGCAAACAGTGTTGGCAGCAGAAGATTTTAGACTATTTAAAAAAATGATGGTACAGAAAAATATTGAAATGCAACTGCAAGCAATTCGAATCATCAAAGAAAGAAATGGTGAGGACTGATGAACAGAGGGGTTCACTGCAGGTTTTTAATGTTCTTTTGATGACTCTTTAAGCCATTCATAAATGAGAGTGGAATGCTGGCTCTGCTCCAGTTCAGGTTACTGGAAAACATCCAGCTGATGTTACTGGGACAGGGATTTCATGACCTAGTCCTTGGCTTGCACTCTCAGTGACGGCTGTCTGTATTTTAAAGTTAACAGAATTTCAGGTCTGTTTGTCTGAATTTCTCTGAATTTCTCTGAGTTTTCTGTTGCAGAATTTTGGTGACATTTCTGAGTTAAAGCAGTTAGAGCAGTTCCCCAAACAGGGTAGTATCAAATAGCTGGAATTCTGCTCCTTGCATGGCAAGGATGGTGTAGTGTCTGCTATGCTTGCTTGCAATTCACACCGAAAAATCCATTCAGAAAGCACAAGTTAAGGTTTTCATCATGGAGAAAATAATCCACACCCAACTTTGCTGCTCTGGTGATGCTTCTGAAAGGATTTTAATCCCACTCCTTCCTTCCATGTCTTTAGTTTTACTCTTTAGTTTTATCTTCTGACTGTATGTGTGTTTTTCAGAGAATAATGTTTAAATTTCACCTTTCATATAGCAGCTACATTTGGAAGTGGTTCAGGCAGCCTACAGGAAATGCCACATAATGGTCAATGCAGAGTTTAATGGCAAAACTTTCATTGCCAGAAATCTTTGCCTTTTTCCTACCAGGGTTTAGGACCTTTTCCTCTAGGACCTTTGTGGAAACAGTTCCAGAGGAAGAATTACATGGCTTTGGTTTTGTGAATGTGATTTTCTTGTGTTTGGGGTTTTTTAAAAAATTTTCTTTTCTTCTCTGCCAATTGGAGCACAAAATCATTTTCCTTAGAATAATGCATAAATCTTGGGTTTTTTTCCAGGTGTATTGCCTGAGTGTTTGACAGAGGGTTCTGATGTATTCACTGAAATTGAACAGGAAGAAATGAAAATACTCAGGGAGGTTCTAAGGTAAGAAATCAATCAGTCCCACTTTGTACATTATTTTAAAATACAGGTCTGTAGGACCTAACTCTTCTAGCCTTTTCCAGGGAACTAGATAATGCTATTTTCTCCCTGGATTCTGGAAATACTTCCCTTCCTGTCTTTAAATTAGCAAATGAAACAAAGGGATAGATAAATACTGGAAATTCTTACACAATTATTTTAGCACAAAGATAGTTGAGGACAGTGGGCTCTTGTGTGTTTTATCACAATTATTTATTTCTATTAAGACTTAAGTCGTGGAAATATTTTAGATACTGACAAATTCACATTACCTTGTAATTACTTTGATAGTCCTCAAATACTTAAGCAGTCTTAAATTTCCTTGAAAATCACTACCACTAAAGGAGTTTTGAATATTTACTCGTGTTTATTGTTACAGAAAATCTAAGGAAGAGTATGAAATAGAGCAGGAGAGAAAGAGGACTGAAGAAGTGAGTATCTTACCTTGGTATGTGAGTTATGGGGCTGATTAAGAAATGCCCTGATATTCTGTCCTGGCTGTGTGTTCCATCAGTTCAGTATCCCACAAGAAGCACATTGCCTGCTCAGCACCTGAATCCTGAAATCCTGAAATCCTGAAAAAAGGGTGACAACCTTTCAGATCCAGAGAGCAGCTGGATTGCTGATATTGTCAGGATCAAAGAGCCTTCCAAGTGTAAGCTGCTTGGAGATGACAGCACTCATAATCCCACAGGAATTACCTTCAGGATCACTGGATACACAGGGTAGTTATTCATTAAGTGTTCACAAGACAGAACTAATCACCAGGACCCAGAAATCCTCTCCAAGAGACCATCCCTTGGTGTCCATCAGAGTAAACCACAGAGAAAGGAAACTGAATGTAAATGGGGACTGGCCAAATAGTGGAATCATGGCAATAAACCTCCCCTTGACTGGGAAAAGAGGCAGGTTTACCCAAGTCTCTATAGACCACCAAGAATATCAATTTTCTTGATAAATAAGCCAGATTGCAGAGCCCCCAGTCAAGTTCACCCGGCCAGAGAAGGTGATAGTTTGTGCTCAGTGATACATTTAACACAAAATAATTTCATATTTTAATGAATGGTGTGGGGTTCTGACATGGATTACATGGTTGATCAACAGCACAGACAATTTCTAGGCAGAAATTCTGAGAGAAGGGTTGGATTGTCTATAGTGTGAACAATGCAGTTTTAATTGGAAATTCTTTTGGGAGATTCTTTTGTGTGGACAGTTCAGTACCTGAGCTACAGTGCCAGGAAATGTAACACTTGGGTTTATTTGTTTTCTAATTCAAGGCACGTGCTAAACTCAAAGCTCCAGATGTTAGCCACAATTCTCCAGGAGATTCAAGAGAAGCTGCTAAAGTTAAGGAATCCACTGAGGGAGCTGAGGATTCTGAAGAAACTCCAAAATGCCCATTAGGTAATGTTAGGGGGAGTGCAGTGCTGAGTGGGCAACATGATGCTGGCTTTAAAGGATTCAAGAGTCCACTTGTATCCAGATTTTAAGAACTTGGCTGGGTAAGGCTGTGAGTAAAGTGTATTTGCCCTGCCTTCCAGCATGGGGTGTTTTACTCTTCCATGATATTCTGTTCTGATTGATTATTTTTATCTGATTTATTTTCATTCTAATTGTTTTCTATGTAAAATTTCTTAGAGGGATCTCATAAATCTACAAAAGAAGACCCCAAACCAGTTTGCCCAGTACAAAAAGGAGCTGAAAACTTACCCCAGCCCTCTTGTGCCAAGGGGAAAGAAGACACTAAGAAAAGGTCTGCTGGGAAAGGTTCAGAGAACACAGTGCAAAAAGCTGGGGTGAAAGAACCTGTAAGTTAAAAAACAAATAAGAAAAAAAGCCAAACAAAGAACTAGAATGCAAAAAGAGAGGATTACACATTGAACATGTATTTAAAATAGTATTATATTTAAATACAGAATTTCTGTTGTTGTAATGAGGTGGGTTTGGGTTATTTTGGCTTTTTTTAAAAACAAACATGTAAACACTCTTTCATGTTATTCACAGTTTAATTAGCACAAAGTTCAGCTCATGATTTCTGGTTTCAGAGCAGAATTCAGCATTCAGTCCTTTGGTAATTTTTTAGGAGACAGCTCTGACTTGAAGCTTCAACTTGGATTTGTTTTCACTTGGTAATTTTGGAGGCAAATAGGATGTCAATGTGCTTTTCTTGCACAGGACATTGATACAAAAAAATTAATTTCAAAATTTTAATTTTTTTCCCCCAGAATTTATCAGAAACTGAAAAGCAGCAGCTGAAGCAACGTGAAGATTACCTAAAGAAAAAACGAGACCTGCTGCTGGCTACAAAGAAAGAGTCAAAAAACAGTGTACCACCAGCACCAAACAATGACCAAAAAGAGGAGGAATCTCCTCCCAAAGAGGTGAAGCATATAAAATTCTATTTCATATAAACCCACCTGCTTTCAGTGCAGGTGTCCATGTGGCTGCTGAATAGTGGGAATGGGTTAAAAAGAACAAGGGGGGAAATATTTCCGAGTTACTGGTTTTGCAGAAGCTTTGGGCTGGAAGTTTCAGTGATGAAGTTGGCATTGGTTGGCTTCAGCATCATCAAACCCTCCTGATTAACTTCAGTTTATGAATGGATAAAATGCCAGTTTGCTCCTAGTCTGTGACCTACTGTTTGGGCTCCTCAAATCTCAGAGATTTTCTTTTGCTTTTGCAAACACTTGAAAACTCCCTCAAAAGGAGGAAAATACTAGAAGAACTTAAAACTCTCTTACATTACAAAACAATGTAATAACTATTGTGTTTCAAAATCAAAAATCATTACTCTCCTTTATAGAGCAAGTACTTAAGGGTTTGAACTGAAGTCCAAAGACTTTCTATTGCCTCAAATATTTTCCAGAGATGCTGTGCATTTTATTATGCTCAGAAGGTGCTCTAAATCCTGGGGAGCCTTCAGGACAACTGCTCAGCAGGAGCTGAAGCTGGGGCTCCCAAAACACGGATCAGGCCAGTGGGAGAGGGTGGGATGGTGGCAGGAGCCCCATCCTCCCCTCTGCTCCATTCTGGGGCTGCTGGTTGCTCACTGCAGTGGTGTTTTCCCTCTGTTTTTAGGAGATGTCAGAAGAGAAGCAAAGGCTGCTGCAGAAGAGGAAGATGCTTGCAGAAAAGCTGAAAGAAGAAGTAATTAATAAGCGGTAGTTTTGAGGCTCATTGCTGACCCCAAGAACAGAAGGATGTTTTAGAATAAGCTCACAGTAAGTGAAGGGATTTCCAATCTTGAACTGGGATTTAGAGAACTTTCAGCCAAGCAGCTCAGTACCTGGTAACTCCCTATTGCAAATGCCACTGAACACACCATCAACACTCATGTTCCAGTGCTGGGAACTCCCTGACTCTGTCCCACAGCAAGGCCAGCACTGCAGGGCACAGCCCTGCTCCAGCCCTGAGCCTGCAGAGCACAGGCAGCCATGGAGAGCTGGGAAAGGAATCCCTGAGGCAACAGCTCTGAGCCCAACATTGGAACTTCTTCATTGGAACAGTGCAGAACTTGGTTCCTTTCATTAGCCCATACAAACAAATGGCTCTTTCCCAGCTGTGCAGTGCAATAAAGTCTGGTTTCACAAGGAAGTGCACCCTCGACCTCCTCATTTGTGAGAAAGCCAATCAATGTGCCTTGGGAGTGAAGACATTCACAAATGAACTCCAGGTTACAGTGGCTGACAGGTTTTTGGGGCAGTTTCCCAGTGCCCAGGTCCCAGTTTGCAATAAATGCAGCTTTAAATGAAAGGAGTTGCTTTAGTGCAAAGCTGAGGCTGCTGCCAGCAATTCACTGCCAGAGTAGCAGAAATCTGTTTAAGTCCTTTACTGCTTTCACAGACTCAAAAAGAAGCCAGGAGAGGTCACCCTTTGCCCATGGCATGCCACAGCAACTCCCAGGAAAAGACACAAACCCACCCCTTCTAGTTTAATGGAATTTTTATTAACAATTAAAACAATACATGTTACTACAATTACAGAGTCATTTAATACCTGAGTGTTACAGCTCAGTATTTATATGTAAATACTTAAAACATCTTTACAGTCTAAAACTAGTACAGGGGGAAGTAGAATCCTGCTGTCCTCTGGGAAGGAGAAAAGCAAGGAGCAGCCCTGCAGAGCAGCAGCCCCTGCCAGGCTCAGAGCACACAAACTGGGCCCTACCTGTTCAGCTTCTGGCTCTGTCGGTCCTTTTCCTGCTCATATTTTGTCTTCAGTCCCTTGAATGTCTGAACATACTCAATAGATTCAAGTGCATTGTAGAAGTTTTCAACTATATGTGCAATAAGGGACTTAATATCTTCCTGCAGAAGAACAAAACAGGGTTTCAGCCTCAAATGGGCACAGGCAGAAGTTCAGAAAGCTTTTGAGTTTAGTTTGGAAAAATAACTGATTCTTTTTCCAGAGCCAAAACCCTGTTGTAAAAAAATATGAAGTAATCAGAGTTATCCTTAATAAAAGAGCTGAGATCTAGAAATAATTGTTAAGCTTCCCACAGAAAGAGACAATGGACTTGGCAGTGTCCCAGTGCTGTTTGTGACACTTCATTAACCAGGGTGCTGCAGTCTTGGAGAGCTGCATTTTGCCTTTGGATTTGAGGTGCCATGGATGTGTCAGAGCTGGAGCTGAACTCAGCATTGAACTCACACAGCTGACTTGAGCAGATTGTACCCAGTTCCATTTTCCAACAGAGCACTGGTAACTGGCTCAAAGAGGTTTCCCTGGATGGTGTAATGGTTATGAAATTCAGCTTTCAGGCCAATTATCTTCCTCATAAAGTGAAGAACACCCCTATGAAAAATAAACTCAAGAACAGGAGCCAGGACACTAATCTGCCTCTCATGGAAAGAACTGAAACCCCTGGTGTTACCCAGAGGAAGGTGCACCCCCAAACTCAGAGCATTACAATCTCATCCACACTCATTAACACAAATTCCAAGTTCAACCTTCCCCACATTGCACACCTTGCCTGGAAGAAGGAAATCACAACAGCTCCATACTCAAGGCCAGAAATGTGTGTTTTGAATTTATCAAGGCCGGGGCTCAGCCTCTTCTCAGCCTCAGGACTCTTCAATAGTGCTTTTCCACAAGCACATTCCCAGCTGGCATCACAGGCTGATCCCCAGGACCAGCACTGCCAGTCACTGCCAAACACCCCAGGCCTGAAAGGGGGGAAAAAGAGAGAAAAATTATCCTTATCTATTTCACATGTGTCTTCTGAGGCACTGGCCTGAAGTGCTGCAGTGAGAACAGGAACACAGCAAATGTAGAAGAAATCCAGGTATAAAAATATTTTTAAATCCTAAAAGAAAAAAATCACTTAATTCATCACTGGCATTCACATACACCTTTTAAATAACAGGAGGAGTAACAGAAGAAACAGCCTCCAAAGAATGCAGGCTTTTGTCTTTTCTTACTTCAGCTGTGGCCAGCACATTCCCTGGATCGAGCAGAGTACCTCCATTAACTGATCAGCTCCTCCAAATTCAGGATCAGGATGGCAGCATCAGCTCAATGGTGAGAGGGGAATCCTGCAGAAAAAAAAAAAAAAAAGGAAAACACAAAATACATAGTTACAAGGATACTAATTCTTTAAGTTTCTATAATTTTTTAAACAATGTAAATGAAGTAGAAGATGGAAATTTTATTTGGCTGGTTTGTTTCCTGGCTGCCTTAAGTCTGTTCTATTCAACAAACCCCAAACCACTTCTACTCACATGGTCACTCTGCTGGGCCTCTTGCATTCCAAGTTCTTGGACCATGAAGGGACTGAAGCCTTCTAGATTTGACAATATAACTGTGGCAGCAGATCTAACCTGCAGATGATCCATTTCCTAATAAATGAGAGATTTGTTTTTTGAAGTCAAGTTTAGTGTTTATTATCAAGTAAAGTAAAGCTGCAAAGAAATGGAGTTAAAAGTATTTGGGATGTTTAATAACCAAGTTTCTATAAGAAACACAGTAATAAGGTTACAGAAAAACAGTAGAAACCAGCAGCATCTTTTCCCCACTCCTTCCCCCTTTGGAAATGACACAAGATTTTCTGTGGATTTAACAGCCCTAATTTAGGCAGGAGACACTCACCTCTACTTGCCAGGATACCTGAGACACTGATCTGTACCTGTTACCTACAATTTACTCATTTTGTACCAAAGGACCAACGGGACACATGACGTTGTACAAAACTTTCTGTCTCCTTTGCATGCAACGGGAATGAATAACTTCCTTATGGATGTGATTTTCTGTGAGAAAAGAACAATTTCTCAGCCTAACAGTGACACAACAGGACAAGTTTGGACAGGGCTACTCTTGGTACAGAATAATAGGATTAGGGCTGATCTAATCACTGGACATCTACAGGACTTTATAATGTTTTCCTTTGCAGTCCATGTCCCTTGGTCGGTTAACAGGTTGTTACTCCAGCACAGAAACTCCCTGGAATTTCATGTTTCTGAGGAACAGCAGCACTGATACCAGGAGTGCAATGCTCAGGCAGCAACAGCTGCTCCAACCAGAGGAGTGAAAGAAATTCCATTTTCCCACTGCTGATTAGGACACATTAATCTGCTAACGACAGGATTACGGGATCTTTCAGGAGGAACCAGCCAGCAGTTCAAGATTATCTAAAAATACTTCTCTGGCCCTGGGCCAGCAGCAACCACAACAACAATGCAGCTGCCACTGCCCAGAGAGCCTCTGCCAGTTTTTCCAGCCCCGTGTCCCAAGGACTGCACTGCCCACAGGCTCACACAGAGCAAGAACGCCCAGAGCAGCCGGGTCAGGCTCCACTCAGCTCCCACTGCCAGCACGGCCACACTGACACACAGGGGCTCAGCAGAGCCAAACTGCTCCAGTGGCTGTGCCTCCTCTGCTTGGGTTAAAATCAGCTTGGAGTTTCACTCACCATTACAATTTCAAGGGCTGGAAGAATTCCCAGCTTTGCCAAAGTTTGGAAAATTCATCTCTCCTCTGAGGTAACAGGAGGGAAAAGATTCAGAATTCCTTGAAAACCTTTTGCCTAGGAAAAAAGGAATTAGAGGTGTATTTGGGTCAGAAATCTTTCTGAAAGGGCTAAACATTTTGTAGCAGATTTTCTGCTGGCTACTTGGGACCTTCCTAGAAAAAGGTATTATTCCTTCCTGACTGGTTATTAGGATTGGTTCCTGCCAGCAACAGAACTGCCTGAGCAGACATTCAACCCCAGTGCCTGCAGAGATTGCCAGCACATCTCAGTTCCCCAGTTTGTCCCCAGGGAGCTGCTGGAAATTGGAGCTCTCTGGTTCTTTAGTTCATAGCTTTACACTGGGCCGTGTAAAAGCCTAGGAAGGTTGTGATGATTCCCATGGGAAAGTGTTTCTTCCTTTCAGAGGTGCAGGTTCACTGCTTTGCTGCTCCCAGAGTTGCAAGTGTACAATCTAAACTGCTTCATAATAAAACAGCAAAGGTGAGAATAGCCCTAAGACACGAGAGGCACTGAGGTTTGCTCTGGTGGCTGGGGCTCACACAGCACTGCCACCTCTTTGTCTCTTCCTGACACCTCCAGCTCCTTTTGCCTTCAGCACATTTGCAGTTCCACTGCACTCCACAAGCTGCTTCCTGAGCCAGCTGGGAGAGGGACAATTAAACCATGGAACTCTGGCAGTCCCTTTCTAATAAACGCAGTCACACAAACACCACTCCCCTCCCAAAAAACACCTGAGTCCCACCATCACAGTGCTTTTTCAGAAGCCTGACATTCAATTAGGAAAAGAACAACTGGTGCTCTAAGCAGGGGCAATTTAAGACCTTGCTCAGAGAAGAACAATGATTTGTTTACTTTACAAGCAGGTTTAAAAAGGATGCACAAATACATCAAGTCACACAAGACACTAAAATACCTGGAAAAACCAGCATGTTTGAATTTACTGTACCTGGCAGATTTTTTCCCAAATTTCATCACAGCCAGCTTTTTCTTGAAAACTCAGTGCTAAATCATAGTTCTCTGCTTCTGACCAAACAATCAGGGTGTCCTGTTTGAGGTAAAACCAAGAAAGTAATTGTTTCTGAAACAGGTCTGTACTGCATATTTATCTCTATTCCTTTACTATATATGCCTACAAAAGAAACTTATTAAACCACCTGTTCTGTCATAAGGGACATCATCTTTATCTGGACCTATTTTATGAGCACTACCTTACACAGAATAGATTTAAACATCCTTGTTTTTCCCCATACCTGAACCACTTATTCTGGCAAGAACAGAAGGATGTTTTAGAATAAGTTCTCAGTAAGTGAAGGGATTTTCAAGCTTGCACTGGGATTTAAAGAATTTTCAGCAAGGCCATGCCAGCACTGCAGAGCACAGCCCTGCTCCAGCCCTGAGCCTGCAGAGCACAGGCAGCCATGGAGAGCTGGGAAAGGAATCCCTGAGGCAACAGCTCTGAGCCCAACATTGGAACTTCTTCATTGGAACAGTGCAGAACTTGGTTCCTTTCATTAGCCCATACAAACAAATGGCTCTTTCCCAGCTGTGCAGTGCAATAAAGTCTGGTTTCACAAGGAAGTGCACCCTCGACCTCCTCATTTGTGAGAAAGCTAGTCAATGTGCCTTGGGAGTGAAGACATTGACAAATGAACTCCAGGTTACAGTGGCTGACTGGTTTTTGGGGCAGTTTCCCAGTGCCCAGGTCCCAGTTTGCAATAAATGCAGCTTTAAATGAAGGGAGTTGCTTTAGTGCAAAGCTGAGGCTGTTGCCAGCAATTCACTGCCAGAGTAGCAGAAATCTGTTTAAGTCCTTTACTGGTTTGGCTGTGACAAATTTGAAAAGAGGAAAGAGGTTGCCCTTTGCCTTTGGCATCACCTCACTGCCACAGCAACTCCCAGGAAAAGACACAAACCCACCCAGTCGAGTTTCATGGACTTTTTATTAAAATAGCATTTATAACTGGTACACGTTGGCAGATGTTCTGTTCTCCCCAGAGGAGTGGCAGTGGAAGGGCCCAGGCAGGAGAACACCCACAGCTGCCCACGAGGGCAGACAGGGAACCACAGCACCAAGGGGTGACAGCCCCAGGGAAAAGCCAGAGACTGCTGGCTGTCACCCCCTCCCAAGAGTGCAGGCTGGTGTTTAACAGGGTCTCTGCTGCCACTTCACCCAGTCCTTTCCTAGGAACTATAAAAATTCATGACATTCTTGGTTTTGCTGTGAAACAATCTCCTGTCTGTCTGAGTGTGTTTTTAAAGCTCCAGCCGTACTGCAGCAGGTGTTGGTGTGGTGAGGAGCAGAGCAAGGACTGACACTCCTTGGGAGTCCCCTGGAGAACTTGGGAGGCTGTTGAGGAGAAGCAGGAATGCAGGTCCACGCTCCAGGTGATGCCACTTCTCCTCCTCAGGTGAGTGAAGGCACATCCCAGGTCCCTGCTGCTCTCATGGCCTGGCAATCTTCTTTACTGATGGAGGCAAATCAGCTCAAGAGTGAGCACACGAGGATGGGGCTGCAGCTTCTCTTTCCTGGCAAACACTTCCTTGGCTCTGGAGCTGTTCCCTCAGAGTCCTGTGCTGGGTGGCCTGGAGCTCTCCAGGGACACCACCACTGTCCCCAGGTCCAGCAGAGCACCTGTGTCTTTTTTACACGTTGGGAAGAGCTCACCCCTTCCCTCTGGGACTCCATCCAGTGGTATGCAGTTACTTTGAAACCTGCATGGATAACTAACCTTAAACAAAATCCACAGTGAAAAGCCTGAGTTCACTTACCATGTGTAACAAACCAAACAAAAGCAATAATTATGGAATTACAGGGTCACATTTTAATTCCTGAATTTTACAGTTCAGCATTAATATCACCACATGTATACAAATGGTGTAAAACAAGTACAGTGGTATCTTTAATACAAAATAAACTTCTGTTTTATGGAAAAAACTATACTTCATATCTACACAGACAGCCCATCTTTTTCCAAACAAGAGCTAAAATTAAAACTAACTACAAAAATCTCCAAAACAGAGAAACTGCTTCAGTTTAAACTATTCCAGGAGAAATGGACCCATAACACATATTACAAGAGTGATCTATGTGGTGGATTGCAGCTGGTTCCATCTTGAACATCTCTGACACAGTCGCTGGGAAATCTCCTCTCACTTAGTCATGATCTCAGATCACATATGGGCAAACTAACATTAAAATATTTACAGTTCATATGCTGCTCTTGGAAAGAAAACCTGGACTGTTTGCCTCTGTCACCTTGCCATGAACTCCCCTATTTCTGTCACAGCTCACTCACCTATGTGGAATGTGCTTTTGTGTTTTAGAAAAGCAGCTTTTGTCCCACCCCCAGGTTCAGGTGCTCCTTGTGGATTCTGCCTCCAAGCCCTCAAGGTGTTCTCTTGGTCCAAACTGATTTTGGTGTTAAATGCTGCTCAGTCCATCACTATGAGAAATCTGTGAGTGTTTCTATGCCCACCTCAACCATGCAATTTCAGCTCCCCAGCAGGGACAGGGCTGCTCTGAGAGGAGGCAGCCCTTGGAACAGCTGGAATTCAGGCTCTTCCCAGCCTGAAGCCAACAGCTGAGGGATGTCCTCACCATGACACAAGCAGCTCCTGCAGACCCCTGGGAAGCCACTGCTCCTTGGCATAGATATTTCTGGATGTCTCACTGACAAAACAAGCAAAACTTTCCATTTTGAATCCAGCTTCCATTCTCTCCTCTTGGAAAATACAAATTAAAACTTATTTTAACTGGTTTAAACAACTCAACATGCACTATAACTGCAGTGCCCCTCCCTCCAACCATGAGAAATGCAGTTTAGTTGGTAATAAATGGTCCCAAAATATGGATTGTTCTTATGCAAACAGAGTTAGTTTTCCCTTAAAATTTTTTAAAAGAGGCATTGCTAAAAGAACACAACTGACAGCACCATTACAAAATTAAGATTACTGGGTTCAAAATTTAAGCTTGAATTTTTTTCCTAGTTCTGTTAAACACTGGGGAAACCCTGCAATATTTTAAAAAAAGTGTTACCATACCTTTCCCTCCCCCTTTCCCTCCCAACACCTGAGACTTTCCTTGCTGAGAAGCCATCATCCAGGTTCTGAGAATACTAACCCACCTTTTTTTTTTTTTAATTTTTCTTTTTTTGACAGCCTGAATGGCAGACTCCTTACTTTCTAGAAAGACATTAAGTTCCTTGGAAGCTTTGTGTTTACAGAACTAACCCTTTCTAGCTGATACACCGAGTTTCTTTTGCTACTCCTTGTATTATCTTATATACTCATGGGAGAAAGCTTTCTGAATCAGATTCTTTTTAGCTCTTAAAACAGTTGCAGCATTTGAAACCCCATAATAAAAGTTCTTATTCCAAACTTTTGGTTTCTTTTATGAACCCAGACGAGGTCTTTTCCGTGGAGATGTCTCCTCCTCTTCAT
>VZTT01062235.1:4702-19439 GCA_013400855.1 Buphagus erythrorhynchus | reverse complement strand
GTTTCTCAGATTGTCTTGATGTGTATTTAAGCTGCGGGAACATTCGAGGCAGGGGGGAGACAAGAACTTCCCAGGTATTTTGATTCCAAACTGTGATCTCTGTTATCAGCATGGGTGAGGAAGAAAAGTGTCAAGTGTCACTTGGTCTCCTGTTCTCTGCTTGTCTGGCTAGCTCAGGGAGGAGCCTCTGAGGCCAAAGCCACCACAAATGTAGAAGACCTGGAAGAGCTCTCGGAGCAGCGTTCTCCATCAGATGTCCCACAACAGCACCTCACTGAGATTACACTGATGATACCCAAACTGGATATGACTGACACTCATTTTTTAAACAGTTTCAGTGAAAGGAAGACTTTCATATTTTGCTTCATCTTGGTTTTGAGAAGGACAAGAGAAGTCCCTAAGGAGTGTCATTTCAGGACATTAATTGTAAAGATGCAAGAAGGGGAGAGTAGGACAACGCATCTCTTATCTGGCCCTGATTTTGTCAGAAAGTTGAACTAAAGATCTCCCAACATCCCTTCCAACCTACAACAAACAATTATCTTGTAACATGAGGAAGCCTGATCTTTCAAGCCTATTTTGCTATTTAAAAAATAGTTTTCTTTTTTTGCATGCACAGCATTTTGTTTAGCCTCTCACTTGACGTAGGATCACATTGTATTTATGTTTAACATGCTTTCCTCATTCAGTCTTCCCCCTCCTCTTTTTTACTCTAATGCCACAAACTCTTTCCACCACATATATTTTTACTTTACACAACAATTATGCAATTCATCTGGGATTTGCTCTGGACTGCTTCCAAATACACCCACACAACTGCTCCAAGAGTGATGAGGTTTATCCGAAGATGGACTTGGCAAGTCTGTGTTTCAAAGGGTTACTGATCCAAAATGCTTCAGGAAGAGACTTCAAGACACACAAATAACCCCACAAAGCAATAAAATAAGATTGTGAACAGTTTCTGTATTTAAATGTTTGCAAGAGTTGAAGCTGGTAGCTAAAACATTTTGTCTGAAGATGGCTACTTCTCCACTAGTGAACCAATATCTGTCAGTTTGATGATAACCAACTGGGTGCTCACAGCCTGTGACTATTCAGGGTTTCATGATGTTGAAGACCTGTTGGGTTTTTTCTTCAGAATAACACAGGAGTTTGGCTCAGCTGATGGTCAGAGGAACCTGTAACACCCCGTTAACTAATTTTGTTCTATCTGCAGATGCATAAAACAACCTTGGGAGGCCCTGTTGTCCACTGACAAGGCTATGAATCTAGAGACCTGATCTTGGCTTCCCCCTTGGACTGCTCCACAGCCTTGACTGAGTTGCCTTTCTCCTCCTTACAACACACCCTCCTAGAAAACGAGGGTCCACAGTACAGCCCTCCATTGTTGAAACAGTCAAAGAGCTACTGATGAGAACTGCAGTGTAATGGCCAGGATTCTGTGTCTGCCAGGGCACTATTTCCAGAACCCACACCCAAACTTATGAAATTACCTTTTAAATGATGAGACAAAATCATTCTTTTTATTCTCTCTCTTTTTTTTTTTTTCCCCAGGATGTTCCCTGTATTTGAGTCCCCTGGGTGGCAACAGTGGAAAATGTTGGCAAGGAGAGCAGACAGTAGACAAGGTGCTATTGGCACCAATCTGCCTGTGTCAGTGATGTAAGGACACCAGTCTCCTTCCAGAGGTGTGGTTTATCAGTGGAGCTTTTGCAGTGCCTCGCACGTCAGGCTAAAGGTCTCACATACAGATTCTGTGAGTTTCCTTTCATTCGTCCTGCCAAACAGGAGCTGTGCTTGTGATGCTTTCCCAAACTGAAGGGCATTGCTCCATGAATGCAAGCAATGTTAAAGCCTGAATAATGCACACAGTCTTCCATTTGCAAATCGCCTCCACCTCTCCCTTTGCCCTCCCCGCCATGCGGTTTAGCTTTTGGCTCTGCAGTAGATACTCTGAATCAATGTTTGCTTTCTGAGAGACTAGCCCCAAACACTGAAGGTCTGAGTCAAATCCAGCTGTGTTACAAGTCCATTGTTGGACAGTTGGTTGTTTTGGGTTATTTTTCCCTGGAGTTTTGTCACAGATGAACTAGACCCTTCGGCAGCACAGACAAGCACCTCTATTTCGTCATTCAGTGCCCCGAAGGCATCCATGTACTAATCATCCATGTACTAATCAATCCAACCAGAAAGACAAAATCTTCTTAAGAGAAGAGCATATTGTTCATTGTAAATGTTTGCCTCACCATTAGTGCACAAAAGAGAAAGCTTAGAAACAGAAAGATGAAGCACATAAAAAATAACTGGATCATGCTGCTTACAGAGGTAGATGCAGTGTAACAACAACTTGTGGGAACTGTGAAGCACTGTCCTGATCTGAGGTGTATTTCAGTTTTCAACCCAGTAAAATCCCAGCTCCTACACAAGGAAAAACTTGTCCTTTTTACCAGGCTGTAATAAAATGTTTGTGGTGGTTATGGTGTGAGTCACCATTCATTTAATATTATCTGAAGGTCGTTTCTCCTAGGACAGACCACAGCACATCTCCACACTAAGCTCCCAGAGCTCGAGACTGGTGCCAGGCTGTCTGCAAAGACCCCCAGAGGCCAAGTTTGTTTGCTCTGAATGGTCTGATGGCATGGCATGGGCTGGAAACCACCTTACACCATGCCCTGCTCACTCAGACCAAGGAAGCCTTTTGGAGTTCCAACATTATGAAAGGAGAAATTCTGCTGTCAGGTTGGCTGTGTCACACCTGGTTCCACTGAGTCAGTCTGTGTGCTCACATCTCTGAAACAGAAAACAATCCACTAACCCTAAGGGGTCAGCCAACCTGAATCAGTATGTCCACTGGGCAGTACTAGGAAATTTGAATTGATATAATTCTCAGGAAGGACAGGGATTTGCTCTGGCAGCAGAGCTGATGGAGGCCACAAGAATCTTAAAACTCTCTGTTGTTATCAGGACTGTCTCTCTGGTTATCTGAGGGCTGTGGTCTTCCAAACAAGAAGAGTGAAGATAATCCCCCTGGATCAGTCTTATCTGTCACTGACATATGCATGATGTAGCTGTCTTCATCCTAAGCAATGACTGGACTCACTTTTCCTCTTCTGGTCCCAGAGAGAGACCAGAAATGTTCCTCTGAGAGATGGCAGGTTAAGTCAGTTGAGCCACTTGAGGGAAAAAATGGACTCATGGCTTAATATCTTACCATGTCCAGGATTTTCTTAAATATGGTAGAGCTGTGTGATGCAATGTAATCCTGCCCACTTCTCTGGTGATTGTTATTTTTCATAAAACATAAGACAAGAGCATGGTTTCCTCAATATTGCACTTCCAGTTGAAGAAATCAATTTAAATCCATTATACAAGTCAGAAAATGCTAGCTGCTGTGAAACTCACTTTGTTTTCCCTTTAAATGCTTCTTTTCATAATGTAACCAGAGACTCTATCCTTGGACATTTCAAATTTTCTTCCATTTCCTCATTGTACTATTCAAGATTTCTCTAGATCAACTTCATGACTTACCAAATTCAAGGATTCCCTCAAGCATCCTAATCCCTCTTCCATCCATATATATGCTCCTGTATCTTTCTTTCATATATTTCCATGGAATTTTGGAAGCTTCTTTTAAACCTTTCTTCTTGCACAGTCCCTTTATCCTTTCTCTATGCCTCCATCACCCAGCATATCAACCCCAGCAGGACCAGAGCAAAACTGAGGTGGAAGAAAAAGGAAATGCTTTCAGTTGGTGTAAATGACAGTCATAAGACAGGACATTGGCCTAGGGGCAACTGGGATGTGTTTATTCCATGAAGTGCCATGCAGAAATACCTGAGCTAGCTGGGAACATGCTAGTTCAGGTTACAGAAGCAGAGTGTACACACATTAGCAGAAATACTGGAATTACTTGGGTGTGGCTTTTGGGGATTATCCTGTTCCACCCAAATAGAGAAGTACTGTGAAGTTTATGTAGCCAAAAAAAGTGATCATTTCCTCAAACTTTTAAAGCCCAAAAGATTTTTGAAAGTTTTTGCTCCTTTTTTTCCATTTCCATTTTTTTCATTGAAGTCATTCATTATGAATGGTACATTTTGTACCAAGATGAAACTTGCAGAACAGCTGTGAAGATGCCACTGCTATTGCTGCCCTCCCTAGAGACTCCAAAGGTAGTGATGGCAGAGTTAGAGCAGAAGAAATAACAGAGGATGGGCTGTGTTGAATATTTCTGCTTGCCTGGTCACCAGGAAAAGTGGCTGGCATAATTGAACAGAGGGGATATCAGGGAAAATAATTTGCTGCTTCAAGTAGGCTTCAGGAATCAGGAGACCTCATTGTGGAACCTTACCACTGTGAGTCACCCAAAGGAGAGTCTCTCTCACTCTCCTGCACCAGCACAGCTCCTCCCAATCTACATTCCTACAAAGCACATGAAAATCATGAAGTTAAGCTCTTTGTGCACATCCACCTGGATCTCTCTGAGAGGTACTTATGTAGCCCCACCACCTTAGCTTTTTTCATGTTTTGCTTGCTGCCCCAGAAGGCAAATTTGATGAAATTTCCACATTCGTTTTGGAAATGGTAGAAGTGGGAGGCTGCGGTTTGTCCTAGGAAGTCTGTGGAAGAAATTAAACTAAGGTCTCTCAAATGTCAGTTTAGCACTTTAATCTGTGTATGATCCTCATTCTCTACTTCAGTTTCCCCTGGACAGAGGAAATTGCCTCCATAGGTGATCCAACATAATCGTTGCAGATTTAGCTACAATAAATTCATAAAATCACTGAAATAAGCACCTTTATTCTCAGATAACACATTGGTCTAGGAGGCTGCTCAGGAAGCACTGTAGAGTACAAGCTCAAAGAGTTTGTGATTTCCTCCAGCAGCTGAGAGCTCCTCACTGCCTGCACAAGAGCTTGGTGCTGGCTGCTGGCATGGAGGTCCTGTATCTTCATCTTCAGCACAGAAAGAAACAAGTGGTACAAGATGGGGAATCTACCTAAACAGGATGATGTTAATTTGGGTGATGAGCCAAGGTCACAAAAGCTGATGCAGAACAAAAATGCCTGTCAGTTGTGTGGGCTGAGCTGGTACCCTGTGCAGGGATGCAGAGCATCCACACGTGGCAGACCTTCACCTCCCTGCCACAGCACTTTGCACTTCACTACCAGCACCAATGTTAAAACTTCCTTAATCCTCCAGAAAGAATATAAACATGGCTTTCAATGCAGATTAAATACACACGTACTTTTGAAAATTTGTCAGTCATTACTAATTCATGGCTGCTGTCCAGCGAGTGGAAAAAAACATTTCCCCTCCTAGGTTTGACAACAAAACCAAGAAAAAGCCCCAACAAGTCAATGACTTAAACTGTACACTAAAACAGCTTAAAACACAAACATTTCCAGAGTACAATATTTCAAGTAGTCTTGTAACCAGAGGAGCTATTTTTTAACTGGGTTCCTACTTTTTACTACCAACAGCCTTGTCTTATTTTCAGAGGCTCTGCTAGCTGTCAGACATCCTGACTCCACTTAATAAACTCACTTAGAGCAGAACTTTCTTAAGTCACAGTGTAAGTACATAAATTAGTTGTTTCAGCCTTAGACCAACACACTTCTCTTTCTTCCCTCTCTCCTGAGCACTGAGCTATGATGAAGAAACTCAAGTCTCAAAAGAACCAACAGTTCATTAAAAAATGCTGCCATAACCCAACGTGCCTAAAATACTGCAGCTCCTGTTGGCTTTGGTTGGAGATGCAGGGATGCTTACTTGTGGGTACAACTAGGTGAATTTGGGTCTTTAAGTCAGGGACCCTAAGCTGAAATTCCACTTTTGAAATGCTTTATTGTGCAGCGATATCAGCGAAGGAACTGCAGAGATGACACCAGGTCATAGGCAGGTTTTGTATTAAATGAAGTTTAATGCACCAGGAAGCTGAGAGACACTCTGGTGTGTCACCAGATAGTCAGGAGCAGGGCATATTTCATTAGTGGGTGGATCTTAGTCTGGTGCCTTGTGAAAATGAAGCTCAAACAAACCCCATAGTTGTGTCTCCGTCTCTGTCTGACCCTCCCTCGTAGCACCTCCATCCACTGGTCAAATTTATTCACATTCAACAGAAAGAAACACATTGCAAAAGTAAATAAAACTGAAGGGTATGGGCTGCCAAGTGAAAGAGGCATGCCAGAAGTCCTGCTGTCTGAGAGGAAGGCCACTTAACCTTTCAGCATGTCCAAAAGGGGATGGGATTTTGGCAATGTGGGCTCACACCTTCACAGAAAAAAAATACTAAAATGTCGCAAAGCTCCAAGGCACTGGACTTTGCTTACTCCTGTGCTTGTAACCGATATCTGCTGCTGTTGATGCACAAAAGCCACTCGTGACAAGCCTGGAGGGACTCCTAGGGTTACCTAAACCCCAGCTCTGCTAGCCCCTCTCCTGAGAGGGGATGTGCAGCGTGGGATCAGTTTAGTCAATTGTCCCTTTACTGGGAGGGATGAAGTGGCTTTCCTTCTCTCCATGCCAGTTCCCATCTGGAGACTGGGCTGGTCTGACCTCTCAGGGCAGAGGCACAAGAGACCCATTCCCAAGTATATGAGAACAGGGGTAAGAACACCTTGCACTCGTGGGAGCTGGGAACAGCATCTACTCCTGGTGTCTGGTGCTTTGCCCTGCCTGGCTGCCCCTTGCACAAGCACAGAGCAGTGCCAGGCTGGTGACAGGCAGTAGCTGGCAAAGCTCAGTGTTGCACACACTGTGCTTCCCCTGCCAGCTGCTACGTGTTGTACCTGGTGGCAGCTGCTATTTTTATATTGAAACTCGTTTCTTGCTAATAATCTCTGTGTTGCATCTTGAGAACCAGATCTAGCCCTCTGGTAATTTGATCTTAATTAAACAATCTAGCTGCCAGTCCAGTCCCTTTCTGGTAAGCTGTGTATTGCAATGTTTGGTGTTAGTCAAAGACTAACCTGGTGTTGTAAATATAGCTCAATTTCCAAGAGATGCTGATAGGAAAGTTTGCCTTGCCCTGCCCTACCTCTCCCCTAAGCTGAGTCATAATAACACACAGGGTTAACCCAACTCCATTGCATGGTGTAATGCTCAGCAAGATCTGGCAGATATGAGACCTCACTAATCTTACAAATCTCATCTTTCACGCTGAAGCAGTTGGCTGGGATACCTTTTTAAGGTGTTTTTTTTTTTTTTTTGTTTTTTTTTTGTTTTTTTTTTTTTTTTTTTGCATGTGCTTAAGTTATTGTTTAAATACAATCTTCTGAGTTACATAATGGTTTCTCTCTTCACTTGGTGTCATCTGAGCCATGCACAGGAATGCACACTCAGCCTCTGACATCTTTTGAAGTCCTCCAGGGCCACTGCTCCCTGTCCACTGAGCAGTTTAGAAAAAGCAGGTGGTAAACGTTCTTATACACGTGTGCTTTCCAAAAACCAGCTACACCTGTCTTGCACCACGTGCCATAACTTTTTGAAGAGTTTTGAGCAGGTTGTGCCAAATTACAATGAGATTACCAGCAGAGAGAGCTATATTTTTCTCCCTCCTGAAATAACTGGAGTTGCCAAACATAGCTGGTTATGCTCTCAGATGAAAAAGCCACACTCACTGCAGGAATCAAGCTTTCAGCCATGAGGAGCCCAGGGGTTGTGGTCCAGTCCTAAATGCAGCTTTTTGACTCAGGGCAAAATCTTTGTTTTATGGAAAAAATATGCCCTTGCAGGCAGGAGGGAGCAGATGGGAGGCAGATGCTTCCTCCATTGGGATGGTTCATCCTGAAAAAGGGCTAGCTGTAGTGGTGGCTTGAAGCCCTCTGATGGTTTGTTGCCCACCACAGGTTAGCCATTTCCCCCAGTCCCAGGTGGGTCATTGCTAAGCCCTTGCTGGGCTCCAGGCAGATGGTCCCCAGGTGCAGATCCCCGTGACAGATGCAGATCTGTCATGGCAGAGCTTGCCCACGGGGCACAGATCACCAGCACTTGCTCTACTTTCACCAATCCACCTCTGAATGGGAATTCCAGAGGGTTCCAGCAGCCTCCCTTCAAAAACATAACAATTTCACCCCACAAATAATTTTATAGAGACAGAGGTACAAATTTTGTAGAGGGTCATGAGTGGGCTCGGTTCTATCTCAGCTATTTTGTTTTTCCCTTTTTTGTCTCTGTTTGTTTTTCATTCTTTGCTGCAGTATTTCGCTACTTTTTCCCCCACTGGGTGTTTTTGCTCTTCCCTTGCCTGCTTTGTCTCTCACAGCCTCTCCTAGCCCAGTGACATTTGTGTTCAAATGTTCAAACCTACCCTGCTCAAGAGGGCTCAGGAGCAGGGTAAACAAGTTTGCCTCAGTGTTTAGCATGCAGCTCAATTGTACATTTACAGTAGATATTCTGATTTAATTTGCTTTTAAACAGCCCCTTCAAACAGCTCAGAACTCTGGACATTGTTCTTTTAGGTGCATTACAAAACCATAATTAATTAGCTGGGCTCCCCTGTGGATTTTCTCAGATTTTACCCAATCTTCCCGCCAATTTTAATGACCTTCCCAGTTAGGGGCTTTACATCTGTAAATGCTGAGTGCCATTCAGCACTTGGTAAACAAGGAGTATCTGAGCAAAATAGCCAGAGCTTGAAATCAAAGATTTTACTTGTTTGTAGTACAAGAGACACTGGCGGTCTGGGTGGCTCTTAGCACCTGCCGTGCTGTTGGATGACTGAATTTTGGCTCTCTGTCCCATATTAAAAGAACTCAAGACTGATCTGTGTTACCCTTCCATAAAGTTGGGATTGTGGGGAAATCTGTGCTGCAGAGCCCTGCTATCCCACCCACTCTTCTTTGCCTTTTGAAAGCAAGAAACAGCACTTTGTTCATTGTCCGTGCAAAACTTGCCGAGAGCTCTCCAAAGAGAAAATCTGCCAAGCAACTTTCAGCTGCTCCCTCTTCCTGCTGGCTCCTGGCCAACATTTCCTAGCAGGTGTCGTGTACCAGCAGATAAGAAGGAAGAGAAAGGAAGGAAAGAAAGAGAGAAAGAAAGAAGAATGAGCAACAGGAAAAGATTTGATGGTCTATCACGTGGGCACGGACCATCTACCACATGATTCTCAGTGTCTCCTCAGATTTTAGCACACGTGGTGCAAAGGCAGCAGGGACCTTCACACCACCTCGTGCAGGCTGCTGCTGCAAGGCAGGGACTGCTATCCACATAAAGGAAGGCATCTCCATCTGGAAGGCAGCAGCCAGCTTGTGGCTACGCAGGAAGGATGAAAATACTGCTTTTGTTCTGATCAAAGTTGGATTTTAGGTGGTCCTTCTTCAGCCAGAAGGATGGCCCATTGGGTTGTGTGCATGGCTGGAATAAAGCATGTCAGGAGCCAACTGGACTTTTTTGGTGGATGTAGTATGTGAGCATAGGTCTGGCACAGTTGCTTGGACCAAAGTTTGACATGAGCTGCACAAGAAGTAACTGAGCTAAAGAATCAGGAGAGCAGGGCTAGAGAGTGCTGGCTTCACTGGAGTGCATAACCACATAATGGGAATGTAAACAGAAGAGATTATTTTCTCAGTGATGTCAAAGTTATGTGTCACAACGTGGCAAGCAGATTTTCAAAGCATTCTGAAAATGTACACATTTTCATTCTGAAAATGTACACATTTTCAGAAAGTATGGAACTGCAATAAGTTCCCTGTCTGGGGAACAGAGGGTGCACAGCCAAAAAAATGCTTTATACTACTAACTAGAGAAGCTGGACTCTGAAATAAAATTACCTCTCTGAGGTGTACAATCTGTTCTCTCCAACATGAATTATGACTGCTCAAGAATAAAGTGAACCAACATCTGGTTTTGACTGTTCCAGTTTTGAATGTTCCAGTTTTAGATGAATGCACATTTCCTGCATGTTCAGGGTCTTTAGTTGCACCTGCATTACTGCAGGGAGGACTGCAGTGATGCAACCAGCCAAATCTCCTGGTCTGCTCGTTCTGTGGCAGCTCACAGCCTTTGTGAGCCCTCATGTAAGAGCAGCTGTTCAAAGGGCTGAATGCTGAGTAAGACATAACCAGGCACTGCCAGAGGCAAGCTCACTAATAAAAGAAGAGTGGTTAGGCAACAGTGTTCTGTCTGTGCCCTGGCTTTCCATCTGTAAAACAAGGTATGATGATGGTATCACCCTTATCTTGCAGGGTAGTTGTGAAGATGGATCATATTAAAGGTGATTTAAAAGGTGCTCAAAAACTGGTGGGTAGAGGAGCAATGTAATTTCCTCAAATAGTGAGATTTTCTTGCTGTATTTTTTAACTTTCAGAGCTGTGCAAAAGCTTGTACAAACTTCTCCTTCAGGACTGTCCAGTGGGAGCAGCTTTTGACCCCTTTGTTCTCCCTGGAGCTGATATTAGGTTCATTGTTTGAGTTTGCAGAGGCTGGAGAATGTTCTGGGAGATGTCCTGAAGCCCAGGAAATTGGGCAAAATGGTAGCAGAGGTTAGTGGATTATTTTCCCCACTTCTGTTCTCTGTATTCAAGATGCAATTGTTTTTTCGAAGTGGTCTCAATTATTGGTTTTGAATAATTAAGATACAATCAAAGATTAATATCAGGCTGCTTTTAAGCAGTTATTTTCTTAATCAGTTGATATGATGATTAAAATCTCATGGGCTGCCAAATGATTGCTGTCTGATGTCAATCCATTCACAGTCTACAGCTAATGAACAACAATAAAGACAATTTTAAGCAGGTCTCAAATGCCAGAGCACCAAGGGTCTCTCCCATGGGATTATTTTCCTAATGCTGACAACCTGAGTAGTGACCCTTTACAGCAAGATGAGTGTTTGTATTTCCCTCAGCCACATTTCTTACTTTACCTTAGGACTGAGAAGGAGAAAAACCTGAAGATGACTGGAAACCTTGGTTGGGTCAGCATTTCAGGAACAGGTAGGAGCTGTCTGGTGAGGAGCACAATCAGCTACTGGGCCAGTCCAGTCCATGGTGCTGCAGCAATGCTAATCAAGGGCCAGCACTCATCATATTTGCTAAACCCCCTGGTTTTTTGATGGAAAGGGCTGGGCTGAGCTGTCTGTGCACAGCCATGTTAACCCTGATGATGCCAGAGAATTTAGTCCAGACCTTGGTGTAGGGATTGGCTCACACCAATGCTAACTTGATCAGAACTGAGACTAAGCAGAGCCAGAGCAGCCACATAATGTGCAGAAGGGAACCAAGAGGTTTCCAGGATGGGATTATTAAGACAAAGATCATAGTGGGTTTTTAAAGTTCTACAAAACCATTTCAGAGTGATAGGTATGTTAACAAACAGGGACCAGAGAATGGCATGAGCTTGCAGGTCAGGCAGATGGGAAGCCCTTCATTCTTGCTCTGAGTCAGCTTCTGCCTCATAAACTCAGCTCAGCCTGGATGCTTCTGTCAGATCTGTTGGGTGCCCATTTCCACAGCCTGGCAGGTCTAACTGTGGCTGTGTCAGCCTGGTTGGGTGAAGACTGATTTTTCCCTCAATGTACATTCCCACATGGGGTTCTGCATGAGGAGGATTTGGCACATCAAATGGCACTGGTTCAGAAAACAGCTGCCACTCATGAAATTTTGCTATGGATCTGACTCATCCCTTTGGAGAGAGCCAAAGCCAGACCTCTCTGCCATTTAAGTCCCCTTCAGATGTGAAATTTTGCTGTGCAATTCTGTCAAATGGACACATGGAGTCTATTTTTAATTCTAAAGACCCCCTCTTTGGAGATGTTGCTTTTTCCTCTATTTCCTTTCATCTCAGCAAGGCGCTTATTAAGAACTTGCTTCTGCAGTGGAGCAGACTCATACAATTTAGATTTTATTTGTTGAAGAATAACCATCTGTCAGCTACTGAGAAGGAGGAAAGGAATCTATCCCTGAAGACTTGGAGATCTGTGAGTCTTTAACCAACTCTTGGAACATGCTGTGTCTCAGAACAGGAACTGAAGTACCCTGGGAAATCAAACAGGAAAATCGAGTAATAAAATGTTCAGAGAGGCGGTGTGCAAACGTGCAGCGTGAGGGTGGAAGCACTTGCCCATAGAAAGAAAAGTGCTCGGGTTAATAATCAAAATGACCTCACACTAATAAATTAGGCAAGGAAAGAGAAGGATGGAAAGGAAACTGCTCTTTAAATTCTCATTGTCAGGGAGCTGTTTAGCAGCTCTTGGTGCAATCAGCGAGTGCTCCCTGGTGCAGGTCTCTGGGTACCTGTTATGTAATAAGCTGCTGAAGGGTGTGCTGCAGAAACTTCCAGAAAGGTCACAGTCTGTACACACACAGTGTGGTGGATATGAGAGCTGCTCTGCATAATTACTCACCTTTTTTAATAAACTCCCTGGTCTCTGCTGAGACTTCCAGTGGCAGCACCAGAGGGACCTGCATCAACGTGCACCAGGAACAGTGGCTGCTTTTACAGTCTCAGAGGGATCCTTCACTGGTGCAGCAAAGCTGTGGAGCCAAACATGCATTTGCACTTTCTGCTGGGCTCGAGCCAGTCCCACAGGCTGTCACCATCCACCCCTGCTGTTCACAATATTAGTCCTGTCCCACACAGGGCTGAGAGGTGACAAGTGGTGGCAGGATGCAGCTTTAAACACTGCTCTGTGGTTTCCCCAGACTGTATGGCACTGGTCTGCAGATTCTATGTGTCTGTGGTCAGGTGGAACTGTAGACAATTTTGGGGAGTTCTTTGGTACCTGGGTGGCCCCAGTTTGTCAGCTGCCAATGGAGGCAATGCAAACTCCCTCAGAAGTGCTTGCCTCTCCAAAGGGACTCTTGGTTCAGGGACATTTGTTTGGCTTCCTATTGTAACAACAGGCACCCAAAAAGAGTAAAACCCAAAATAACAAAACTTCACCATGGAGAAATGATGATGTCTCACTTGGCCAGATTAAAGTGTATTGCTACCAGCTGGAAGAGTAAGACAGCTCCACATCTCTGGGTCTCATCTGCAGCCTTTGGTACACACACACAGGTACTGTGTGCTGTGTTCCTGCTCTAATGGCTCATACCCCAGTCAACACACCCCAAATGCACTCATTTCCTTTGCTTGTGGACATCATGTGCTCCCACCAGAGCCAGTTCCTTGCTTGGAGGACCTCAAGCTCTTTGTAGGGAAATTGTCAAGCACACATTGATTTGAAGGCTCAACATCTGCTGCAAGGGCATATCTACTCTGGTTTCCAGCATACCTGGTCCCTCTCCTCCATCCACTGTCTTGTTTTCCTCTGGGAGGGCTCTTTCCTTCCTCCTCTCCCAGTGGAGCTGGGAAGCCAGCTTGCCATTCTGTGGGTGCAGCCATCTGGAGGAGAAGGCAATGCCAGATGGTTCAGGGGATTATCTACAGACCCTTCTGCAGCTCACACAGTGTTGTGCTAGCCCTGAGCACCATCCTTACTCACTGATCCTTGCAACCTCCCCCAGCTTTGATCCTGCTTGGTGTCTGATTCAAAGCCCACAGAATCTGTTCCCACCATGCTTGGACCTTGAGGCAAGACCAGAGAGGAGCCCAGGTGATGCTGTGTACAGTCATGCAGTTTCTAGGAAATCTGAAACCTCTGTAGGAAACACATCTCCTCAGTGGCTGTTGAAATCTTGGTGTTCTCCTTTGCAAAAAGTCAACTTCCCTGCCTTTGGGACTCTTACTATTAAAATAATAGTGGACTTGTCTCATTTGCTTGAGGCTCTACCAGAACAAGGTTTAGGTGTTTGCAGAGGCTCAGAGCTGGGCAGGTTTGTCCTCTTCTCCCCATGCAATTAATACATTCCCCTCACTGATTATTTGGTAAGGAGAGATGGGCTCAGAGGCCATTCCCTTGTAATCTAAATGCTATGGATAAAAAGGATTATGGTTTGGGGGAACAACTAGTGCCCCCAAGTCCGAGTAAGTGACACCAATGGGCTTGAAAGAAGTAAGAAAATGCCATGCCATCCTAAACAGAGGCCAGGACCTGGGAGAGAAAGCAGGCATTGGTATAGGCTTATCTCCCTCCCTCCTTCTTTCTCTTTATGGCTGTCCCATGTGGCTGCAGGGCCACACAGACCTTTGCTGGCCCTTGTGTTCTACTAATTTGGTTGGTGCCCCTCAAATGAAACATTCTTCCTTGGACTAAATGCCACTAATGATATTCATCTTCCCATTGAAAGCCGATGAAAACTGCAAACCCAAGATTTTTGAGAAATGGAGGAGAGAACACCCCAGGCCATGTGATTTTCAGTAGCTATATGATTTCTTTTTTAATTTCCTCTCTTCCATCCCATCTGAATTTTGTCTCCACAGCAAGCCTAAGCAGGCTTAGCAAAACCCAAACTTGGAAAATGAAGGAGATTAAGTGTATCAGGCAACATGCTCATGAATGGCAGAGAACCCTTGTGATGGGAGAGAAGGAGCCACTAGGGAAAGTTTGATAAGAAACAGGATTAAATTACATCCTGTCCTGTGTAACACACAGACTAATGCAAGAACCCCTACATCACCTCTCTTTTCTTCTTCCCACAGCAAGTCTCACCTGCCAATCACCATAAATTTCCAGATGAGACATTTACTATCTGTTGGGGTTAAATGTGTTACTTTCATTTGCTAGCTGGAAGTTCATAATTAGCTCACACCTTCTTATCAGAGACCGGCTTCGTTTTCCTGTTGTTCTTAATTTTATAGCTGTTTTGCCTGCCGTAAATCTGTCTCCACTGGGGATGCCTCATTTACATCGATTTAT
>VZTT01062233.1:0-18408 GCA_013400855.1 Buphagus erythrorhynchus | reverse complement strand
CCAGGGCTTCACCATCCTCATAGCAGAGAGAAATTCAGTTTGCACTGGAGCAATCAATGTCCTTAGAAGCAGGCGAGCCCCTGGAGACACCGGAGCCCTTGCCAGCCCAGCCTCTGCCACTCTCCTTAACTTAGTCAGTTTCTCAAGGGACATTTCCTAAAAACTCCCCATTTTCTCAGGGAATGATCACACATTTGATGGAGCATTTTATCCCCTGGTAGCTTCTAAATAATGTCTATGCTTTCTAAATATTGCAGGGTGAACACAAAAGGGAAGGAAAAGCGGAAGCCCAAGCTCTGGAAAAGCCTTTCCACTTGCTCACAGGAGCAGGAAAGGGATAAAAATCGAAGAAGGAAAGGAGTGCAATCATTGCTGGATCAAGCATAAGCATCTCTGTTAATGCCCTGGCTTACAATTACAATCACTTATGTTAATAATGGCACCTCCTGGCTAGTCCCTCCTACGCTCCCAATCCTTGGAAATGAGCTACTTTACAGCCTTATGTGAAGAAAGAGACTATGGAAACATCGGGGTTTTGAAGGGATCCTGCCTCACCACCAAGGAAGCTGCAGCATGGCTTCTGTCTGCCCAGTGGAGCAGCTGCTCTTAGGCACAAAAAAATAGGGACACATAGGAAAATGAAGCCTTTTCAGATTAAATGCCAGGGGCAGGGATGATGATCTGTGCTGAATGGGTTGACTGAGGGCTGGGAAACGAACAGGGAGTGGAAAATGGAGGGACATGTCATTCCCTCTTCTGCTTGGTGGAGAAAATGTAGATGGAAGAAGCCAGGGTTCAAAAGGTCCTGTGACAAGGCTTTTAAGTAGGTGAGAGGCAGATGAACCCCCTGGAGGGGGTCAAAGTTCCTGTAAAGGTTTGGTACCCAACTTCCTCCTCATGCCAGGATGCGGGTCCCCAGAAGCCATGCAAGAATTTCCTCTGGGAGAACAGAAAATTAGTATAAATAAACCCATTTCTAGCATCCAGGGCTCTGCCACCTAGCACCTGCCCTGGGGTGTCACATGGGGACCCACCTTCTGCAAGGGTCTCACACCTCCAGAAGACAAACTGTCCCTGTGAAACATTTCCCTCTCAACTTACACAGCAAATGTCAAGCAAAAAGGCATTCAATCAAGTGTTTGCACTCAGTCCCTGACCCCTGTGACAGAAAAATCATTGAAAAGGTGGCTGTGAGGTGGCCACAGGCCACACTAATAGCTCCACCACCGAGACTGAAAAGTAGCCTGGGTAATGTAAGAATGAAACATTGCTCAAAATATCCATTCAGAGACCTTCCCAGGCTCAGAGCATCGGTATGCTTCAAAGAATGAGCTTGCTTTCATTTTCTATTTCACTTTGGTGTTTATTTTTGCTTCAGGCTGGTGCTATCCACCTTCCCCAGCTCATGAGCTCAGGAACCAGGCCAGGAGGAGGAGGAAGGAGCAGCTCCTTAGTGCACCTCCCTGGTCCATTCAGCTTTCAGCCTTTTCACATGCTGTGAGGTTTTGTGCTTTGAATTAAGAGGCTGAAGTGCCCTGGCTGTCTGTGCTTGCTCCTTGCTGCCACCCAGCAGAGGATGGCTGCATGCAGGGAATGCTGCCCTGGAGCCTGGGTGAGTCCTGGGCACTGCAGCACCCCGATTCCCCCGGCAACATTAATTATACAAAGCCTCCCTCTCCACCACGGAGAAAGGCTTTATTACACGGGAGAACAGAGTTTATGCTGCAAAGCAGGGAAACTTGAGGAGAAGGATGATGGTGAGGGCCCAGCTCCCCATCCTACATCTCCTGGCAGTGCCACCTGATGGGACAACCTCATGTCCCTCCAGCAAAACCCCACCAGCAACCTGCTCGTCCCTGCCATGGTAGGGGGATTGGAACCAGATGGGCTTTAAGATTCCTTCCCACCCAAACCATTNCATGGCTTACCCCAGTACATGTGTAGTTGGGAAAACAGGGCATCCCAGCACACAGCAAGGGCTGAATCCTGAACTACATGCTATGTGGAACACCATTAAACCAGGGTGAATCCCTGCATTTCTTGAGTTGTAGACAACACAAACTGTCTTTCAGATCCTGCTGATCCTTATAGAAGGACACAGCCTTCAATAGCACACACTGTGATAAAGGCTGGGGCTTTTTTCAGCAGCACAGCACCAATGTCCTTCCAGTGCCCAAGCTGCCCACATGGGCTTATCCTGCCCATGGACTTTACCGTGGCAAGAAAGGAATCAACATAAGATTGCTGAGCTAGCAAAACCCATCCCCAACAATCACATCCCATCATCAGCATTCCAGTTGGATTCTTTCCCAGCATGGCCACACGCTTCACTGTTGGCAGCCCCTCTCCTCACTCTCATTTTGTTCCACAGACCTTCACAGATCCTAAAGTCTGCAGGATACAACTGCAAAATGCCACTGGGCTCAACAGGAAAACGATGGTGCTTTGGTAAGTGGATCAACACCAGCAAACTCAGTCTGAGATGCTCCTATCGCAGCTGGAAAATTGAGCATCTCCACTGCAGCCCAGTCCTAAAGCTGTCTCCTCCTCAGCCCACTCAGAAATCCACTGTTACAAAGCCAATTAAACGCTCGATTAAGTGTCCCAACATGTTCCCAAATAAAGCACTAACGTGCCATGTTATTAAAAAAAATAGAAAGGAGAAAGACACAGGTTGTATAACGGTCTGTGAGCCCATCAGGATAAGCTGTGCCTGCTCCCAGGGGTGGAAATAGGAGCTGAACAGCCAAATCCTCTCGCCATCTTCCACTAAAAGAGCTGTTTCTCTGTTTGCCCATCACAGCTTTAGGCCAAGACACTGATTTAGGTGGTCCCACCATCCTCATCATATGCTGCTGGTACCTGCTGGGACCACCAGCCCCCACAGTGCTCCTCAGAGCATGCTGCTCCAAAGGTTCCTTCCAATCCCACCTCTCACACACCCTTTGCCTTTGTAAGAGCAGTGTCTACCATCACCTCCACCAGCAGCTCCTGCTGTGGGCAAAGAAGAGGTCTAGGACAGAGGAGCCCACACACTCCACCAAGCAGCCTGGACTCAGGGGTCAGTACTGCCATGTCCTACCAGACCCCAAGAAGCCATCTCATAAAGCTGACCATCACAAACATGATCCAAGTGTGATCCAGACTCCTCTGATCTAAGCACTTTGTCTCCCAGGGTAGAGATGGCAATAACCTGCTGATGTTGGGTACCAATCCCTGCACTGGGGACTGATTCTGAACTTCTTCAGACACCCACTGTTCAATGCAAGACACAGCAGGAGCAGGAATGAGTGTCCAGGTTGTCCCCATTCCCCTGAGAGCTCCATGCCTCCTCTATACCATTGCCTTCCTCCTCTCCTGCCTTCCTCCATCATCTCCTGCTTTTTGCTGCACCTGACACAGCATTAGGAGGATGACACAGGAACCCCCTCACTTCTCCCCCATGCCAGCAGTGTGCCTGAGTGAGGTGTCCACTGAGGTCTGCACCAGCTCCTTGTGAGGGGGACTCATCTGGGGAGCTAAGAGGACATGTCTGGGTTGGTACTGCAGTGGACATCAGCAATACTGCCCAAAGCAGCAGAGAGGAATAAGGCTCCTCGAGGCACAGAACTCCAGGGCTGCCCCACCAGAATGGCTGCTGGGTCTGACTTGAACAGCAAAGGAGAAAACCCTGTGCTAGAACCAGGTGACCTGAATTTTGTGAATGAACTGGGGTTTTTTTTTTTTTGCTCTCCAGTACATATATATACACGAAACCCTTTCAACTCCTTCTGAAATCTATAAAACGCTATGGCAGCTTTAGCTTGTCCTGCTTCCTCTCTGTGCTTCTACTTTGCCTATTTTTGCTGCCTTCAACCTTTCATGTGCACAACAGTAACTCTTTTCAAAACTTTTCAAGGTTAACAAAGTCCCTAACAAGGTGCATTAGGGCAGTTATTGATCTTCTCTCAGCCTTCGCCGGAGCTGTTCCAAACTGTGAAACCTCAGTCGGGTGATGGAAAGTTACTCAGGCCCTTCCCGTGTTGGTGAATTTTAATATTGATGGCACCCAACTGGTGAGAATATCCAATGTCCTTGCAGTGATGGCCCAGTAAGTTTGTGTCCATGTACCTGCTGCAAGGTCACTGTCCCTGTCTGTCTGCTCGAGGATGGCTTCAGCGACTCTCTGAAGGATATGGAAGTTTCATGGACAGAATATCATCATCACCACCAAGAAGCAGATCTGCAATACCTACCAAAATAAGCATTTTCTGGGAAAAGCTGTCAAAGCTTAGCTGGGGAGAAGAGCTGCCATGAAGACCTATTCATGTTAATGGGCAAAAAGCATTTCCCCAAATTTTTCCTTATCACTTTCTAGGAAACACCATGATCAATACCACATGGATGAACCAACTAAAGTAGAACCAGCAGCAAGGTGGTGACTCCAAGAGCTCTTACAGACTATTGAGAAGGACATCTACAATGGAGACTCAGGTATCACGTCTGTCCTGCTGCTACCTCACCTCCAGCACCATGGGCTGGCCCAGAAGCAACACTGACCTCCCCAAAGCCAAAGGGCTCCCTGTTGTAAGCCCAAATCTTTTAACTGCCTGAACCACAGTGAGCACTCAGGCTTTGATCCTGACACATCCACTCACTTCCCAGCAAGACAGCTCTGGAGACACCTTGGCACTGCTGGCCCTAGCAGCTTGCTAGCCCAGGAGCACAGCAATACAACAGGCAGTGGCTCCAAGTCCTAGGGCACAGCAAATGTGCTCTGGAAAACCAGCCCAGCATCGGGGAAGCATAGTTCACTTCAAATATATCTTCATTTAGAAGGCAGAAATCCCCTACTTTACTCAGCCACTGTCACCCCTCTAAAAATATTGTTTGGTTTTATGAACCATTGAAAACAATCTGCAGTGTGGGCAGCGGTTGCCTCAGAAGTATGAATCAGCAGGGTCCACATACAGCTGACATTTGTCCCTTAATAATACAATTGCAGCTAAAACAAGAAAGGAACCTGGAGGTCTGGGCTTTTTTACTGATTAAAGAAAGGAACAGTAGCTCTTAAGATAATTTTTAAGTGGCCAGAAGCTGAGAGCAGCCACAGCGAGGCAAACCCCCACGTGTGGAGCAGCCCCAGAAGTTCCAAAAACAGAACCAGCAGAAGACAAGAGCCAGCAGCAGACACAGTGCTAACATCTAATGGGATTCTGTAGAAAATACAGCAGTGAGGTCCAGCACAGAAACATGGATTGCATGAGTGGACCATCCACAGATGCTGGTCATCACCCATCAGGTGGGACCCCACTCCTAATTCAGACTTGTCTGCAAGGTTACAATGACCCCAGCCCCGCTCCAGCCCCGTGTCTGCAGGAGGGGCTGTTGGGGAGCCCAGTGCTGCCCAGCCCAGCAGCAGGAACCAGCTTAATTACAGCAGGTTCAGCAGCACAGAAAACTCCTGAGTCACAGCGAGCTGTTAATTACCAGCCCTTAACAGGATTTGAGGGCTCAGGACAGCGAAACTGCCTTCTTCTCTCGTGCTGTCCTACTATGCAGGGCTCTCAATTTGACTTAAGTTTATGTGACTGACCCAAATATTCATACCCTCAGGGCTGGGGTATTGTTTAAAATCATGGTTTCTGCACAAAAGTCTAGGAGAAACCCAGCAATTGCTGCGCCCTGTGGCCTGCATCTCTGGCTACCACTTTCTCCTGCAGAAAACTCAAGGGTCCAACCGCCTGCCCACCTTTCAAGAGTGGCACTTTGCTCCTCCTCTTGTCCCTGGAAAGAGGACTGGGCCATCCTAGCGCCCATCTGAGCTCCAGGGACACTGCCAAGCTGTCATTGCAGGACACTCGACTTAGACACTAGACACTTAGACACTAGACTTAGAGCAAACAGCCTCAAAAGGGTGACTGACAACAGCTGCTCCCTGCTCCATCAGGAGCTGCAGAGCATGTCGCTGCTGCCCTTTGAGCCTGGTAGGAACAACAGGACAATAACAGGACCAGGATTCCTATGAAAAGATGATGCCTGGAAACTTCAAGCCCCTGTCCTTGTTTGTGTCCTGCGCTCCCTGTCACCCTATGAAGGCAGGTGGCTCTTTAGGAAGCATTTCTGATCATGCCATGAAGGACATAAGGGCTCTCCGAGATGGATCCCCAGCACAAACACCTGTGCTCCAGCGGGCAGGAGGCAGGTTCTTCTTAAGGCACATATATCCTGCTTTTCTGCCTTGGAAGGAGGGGGGAATGGCCCCAGACGCCAGACAGGGGCTGGGATTTCCACCCCAGGACAGTGCTGAGCTGGAGGCTCTCTTAACCCCACTAATCCTCTTTGCCTAGGAGCTAATTACATTCCCAGTGAGAGCAGGGACCCTTGGGAAGGGGGCAGGGAGTTGAACACAGGCAGGTGAGGCAGGAGCCCAACGCTCCTCCCTGCTCTCTTTTCAGCTCTTCTCTGAAACCTATGTGCCGACACCAAAATAATTTTGGCACAAACCCTTTCCTCGGCTCCCCTTCTCTAATCCATGCTCCAGCTGCCGGCAGCGACACCCTGTTCTGCACCAAGGCTGATCTCACGGAGCTTTTTTCATCTCACTCAAGTCCCTTTTCCCAGGCATTCCTCCCTGCAGTCGAGTGCAGGAACTGCCACGGCTGCTTCTGCAAGTAGGGCAGGTCAGCCTCATCCTCAGCATCAGCATTTCAAACCTGAGCAGTGCAGTATCCCACCCTGGGGAGCTGTTCTGCTCAGAGACCAATTTGATGCAGCAGGAGCTCTTGGATCATGATGAAAAGAGAGGTCCAAGGCTTTCAGACAGAATTTGATACAGTGATTCACAAGCTCTTTGCAAGAAATCCATGGGAACGGGCTGGTTTGTACCTGGCTGCAGGTACAAGGGGAGCAGCAGAAGGGGAACATGTCCCATGAAGGGCTCAAGCAAACGCTGCTCCTGCATCCTGTGATACCACATCCAGGATAATCAAAGAATCCCAGATTTGAAGGGATGTCAAAGCTTATTTCATTCCACCCCCTACCATCTCCAGGGACACTGTCCACTGGACCATATTACTCAAAGTCGCATCCAACCTGGCCTTGAGCACTTCCAGGGATGGGAAGTCCACAGCTTCTCTGGGAAACCTTCTCCTGTGTCTCACCAACATATGACAGGCATATACTATATTGTATATGCATATAATGCATGTAATAAGGAACCCAACAACATTAACTGGTGAGATCTGACAGGGCAATGCAGCAGCATCACCTATGACCACACAAGTGCTGTAAAAAAAAAGAGGCTTTTTACAATGCATGGGGAAATCAAGGGGGAAAAAAAAGCAGTTTTAGGATCTAGATGGGGTATGGTGAGTCCCACAAATCATTAAGAGGACCCTCCTGAGGGTCAGGTGCCCACTGGAGGTCACAGCCTGGCACCTGCTAATCAGTAGTGCTCTGCAATGAAACTTGTCACTGCTCCTGTTTCAGGCTGGTTAATTAGGCAAAGGGGCATCCTGCCATGTTTATTTAGTAACACAACATGCATAGTTGATTTGCTCCTTAATACAAAACCCCTGGAGTAAATTGAGGTCAACTGGGGTTACTGGGAGAACATCATGCAAGCACAAGGGCAATCACACTGCAAGCCAGCTCTTGCCAGATCACTTGTTCCCTCAGCAGACTGCCATAAACAGGAGAGATTTCCTATGTCCCCAGTGAAATGACCCAGCACTTCGTCTTCCTGCTACAGAAACCTCTTCCTTTCCTTCATGGTGTCAGGCTGAGGCTGTAGGGAATTTGGGAGAGTCCCAAAGTGTCAGCTCTAGCTTGAGAACATCTCATAGTACTGCTCCCAGGATGCAGCTCCTGGAGGAGGTCTGAGGAGATGGGAAGAAGCTCCAGGCACCTGTAGTCCTGGTATTTCACTTAAACAACTTTTTAAAAGCTGGGTATAATGTGTATTATGGCAACCATGCTGAGGAAATGGAAGTCAGGCACGCTTTTGGGATTCCTCTGCTGGTCACCCACAGCTTCCAGAGCCATGGGCCACCATCGTTCACACACTTCTCCTGGGAAACTGCCAAAATGCCACTTTTATCCCTAAGCTCTTCACATGCCCTAGGCTTCCAGTCCTCACCAGCACCTTCTGATCATGCCCACCATGACCCAAAGCCAGAGGAAAGCCAGTCTTGCTGTCAGATCTTGTGGAAACTGGGCTCAGAGGCAAGACCTAGCTTCTCATGATACTCTTGGAACATCCCTCACCTGCATAAGCATCGGTCTATAGCAGTGCAAGGACAATAAGAGAAGCACAAGTTACCCTTCTCTTTGAGTGGCTCAGCACGTATGCAGCTCAGCCAGTGAGTTCACAGAAAACCAACACTTTTAGTATTTTCTCCTCTTTTGGTAGGTTTGAGTGCACTTGGCTGAACAGAGTGCTGGGGAGGAGGCAGCTCCTTGGATACCTCGCCAGGCAGCTGTAGAGGGTGGGAGGGGACAGCAGGGACACAGAGCCTCCGACTCCATCTTTAGATCACGAGTGGGATGGGAATGAAAATATCATGGGTATAATAACACATCTTTCCGGGGAAATAAGAAGTTTTAGGGGGTTGCAAATAGGGGCAACAACCTTCCTCACTTTCTGGAAGTGACAATACAACTTTATTTACAGGAAACACATGGTTTTAGCATTATTTTCCTGCAAAACTCCATCCTTCCTCCAAAAACCAGGCCACTGTGGGCCATGCCCTCTCCCTCCCTGTGACTGATGCTTTTTGGGGCCAGGGTGAAGCCTTGCCCAGGCTCCAGGGGTGTGTACAGAGCATGCTGCCAATCTCACCCACAGTTCGTGCTCCTCTGCACTTACCAGACCCGGGATCAAATCCCTCATTAGTTTTCACACAACTTCCAAGGGTAGCTTATAGCCAAGGTCCTAATTCATCAAGCAATTAACGGATCAAGCCTCACTACTTCAAAGAGTGAGTTCTGGTATTTGCATGAACCTCAGGGCTTGGGACAAGCCCATGTGAGCTGCAGGCAAAAAGAGATCAGACCACAGAGCAATTTTCCCAGAAGATCAAGCAAACCTAAAGCCCAACCACGTTAATAGACCTTGTGACGCTTTCCTTTCCTCACAAAATTTTTGTTAAAAACATCCACAACACACGTGTTGCATTTCTTCCTCAACTCTTATAAAAATAAATCCCATAAACCAACCCAACCTTGCAGAGCTGGACAAAGGTTCAGTGTAAAGGGAAACAAAACCCATGACAGCACAATGCCTGGGTAAGACTTTGCTGTGGGTCTTCACTCTTTGTGAAGGCTTATAGATGTTGCGGGGATGAGCTGCAGCAAGAAACACTCAGAGGAACATACATGACAGGGTGGGTTTGCCAAGGGTGTCTGAAGGCATTTGCTCAAGAGCTGAGGCAACCTGGGCAGAGTCCAGCCTTCAAAATCTGAAATTTAATCCCAGGTGTCAGCTAGTGACCCTGGAGACAAGGGCTGAGGAGAGCTCACCTTTCCCTGGTACATGCAGAGATCACCATGTTACTGGCTACAAACCAACCCCAAATTAATTCTCTAATTAATTAATTAGCAGCTGGATGCCAGCAAGCATTAAAGCCTTTTCACCACTCCATAAGCTTTCTGAAGCCTAGGAACACATTGCTGCCCAGGGGCATGCCAACACAGGGTTCAGCCCTACCCAAAGAACAAATATTTGGACAACTTTCCTCGCTCAAGCCCCCGGGCAGGGTGGAGGCACTGGTGGGAGCAACAGCAGGAGCAGTTTTCAGTGTTTTCACTGTCATTGAAAACAGCAATGTGTACACTGAGATGGTCATCTGGGGGGTTTGCACCTCCACAGACACTCTGGGAGAGCATTTCCTCCACCATCAACGTGACCATGAGTGGAAGCAGCAGCAGCAGCTTCAGGAAGAACAGAAAATTACTGGGTGTAATTGAAACGGCAGGGAGGAGCTAGGAACATAAAATGTAATTATCTGCAATGGAACAGGGCCAAGATTAGCAATCCTACTTCTGGTCATTTCAAGTTCCCATTAACTTCTCCATGTGCTGATGTTACCAATACTGTGTCTTAACTGTCTGTGAGATGCAGCACTTCCAGGAGCAAGCCCTGGGCCTCCTCTGGTCAGGATCTCAAATCACTTGTACAGGAGGGGGTGAAATGCCTGGAAAATGTCTCTCCTTACCTTCCAAGGTGGAAGGAGTAGGAGGATGCTCCAGCTGAACCAGTTGCAGCACTCTCCTCTCTAGAATGGCTAAGATGCTTTTTTGGTGCTTGGGAAGATGATCTGTATGGGCATCACAACAATTCAAGACTATAACAGGTAAGATTGGGTGGATTTCAGACCATCTCAGCCTCCATTCTCTTCTCCTTGTACTCCATCTCAGCATGCTGCAGAATGTACACCCAATTCACATCCAAATAACACTGGGCATTCCCACATCCACCCCATGCTCAGCCCATTCCACTGTCCTGCACCCAGGCTCCTCTTGCTGAGGCCCTGACACTTTCTTCCCCTGTATCATTTTCCTTGCAGCCTCACCATTTGAGAATGCAGGAGCTGCAGAACATCCCTCATTAGCCTCATCTCCAGTCTGGCCAAGGCCTCCATCCACAGCAACAGGAGGAAGATGCTAGTTGGTGACTGGCACTTGCATGACCTCACCCTTGGACACCTTTGGGGAGCAGTGGGCACTGCTGGGAGTGCCCTTAACAACAGCCATGCCTTGCTCTGCTCCTTGCATGAAACCACCATGACATCAGTGTACACACATGAAATGCATGTCTTTGCCAAGAGGTGGAGAACCACGGACTCCAGCCCTGCAGCTCGCCCCAGGAGGAACTTGGCTTCAGCAGCTTCTTAAAGGCTTTTTAATAGACCTTTGAAAGCAAGCACCCCATCTCTTCTCCATTTTAAACAAGGAGAGAGCACACACCCTTGGATTAGAAGACGCCCACCCCCGCCAGCCCCCTTACCTCCACGAGGTGAGGCGTGGGGTTGAAGCCACACATGTTGCAGACCTGCTGCCGGCAGGTTGTGCAGGTGTTGTAGTTGGGGGGCTCAGTGGAGCCCACGTTGATCTCCGCCTTGCAGAGGGGGCACAAGACCCTTGCTTTCGGCACTTCCTTTGGCTTGACACCCTGCTCCGCTTTGCTCGGCTTGGCCGCCGGCGCGGCACCAGCCCGGCCCTGTGCCCCTGGGGCTTTGGGACCAGCCTCTTTGCTGGCATCGCTGAAGACAATTTTTGGAGGCACTTTGCCAGGAGATGGCTGGCTCGGAGCAGGGGCCTCTGGCTGGACAGACATGAGCGTGCTGGCCTGGGTCAGGAGGGATGCCCCGAAGCCGAAGAGCTTCCCTGTGAGCCCCTCCTGGGGCTGCTCTGGTGCTCCAGCCCCAGGGGCCGGGGCAGCAGGCTTCGCCCCCGCATCTCCCAGCGTCTTTCTCTGCTCAGAGGGGGAAGGCTTGGCTTGCTGATGCTGCGGGGAGGACCTGGGCTGATGCTGTGGGGAGGACCTGGGCTGATGCTGTGGGGAGGACCTGGCCACCTCCTGAGGTTTTGGCTGTCCTTGGCCGTGCGGTTCCCTCTGTGGCGTTGCAGGCTGAGGTTTGGGTTGCTCTTGTGGCAGGGGGCGGGGGGCTGGTGGGGTCTTATCTGCAGCCGGGGGTTGAGGGTGCTTGGCTGGGGACTGGGAGGGGGAGGGCGAAGGGGAGTGCAGCTGCTGCTGGCTCTTGGAGCGAGGAGCGGTGGTCATGTCCATCCCCAGCGCCCGCTGCATCTGGCAGTTCAAGCACAGCCATTCCTTCACCTGTGAGACAAGGAGAGGACATGGACACTGAGTGATGGGCAGGTACAGCTGCTTGCAGGCAGCCCCAGCACACCCTTACCTCCCCCCAAACAGACCCCACATAGCAACAGGAACCAGCCATCAGCCCCTGAAAAACATTTTGGTACCATGTTCTTCACTAGCAGTACCTCGCAGTCAGGGCAAGCAGCCCCCATCTGTCACAGGTACCCACGGCTCAGCACGCCGGCGTGAACGCCAGCTTTAATTAGCCTTGGTCTGCTTCCAAGGCTTCTGCTGTGAAGTGACTGCTTGCCACGAGGCTCTGCCTCTCCTGGGGGAAGAGGGGCCTCTCTGAGGGCTCATAGCTCCACCAACTCCCCAAAGCCTATTTTTTCCTTCCTGCTTGGTGGCCAGAGATACCAAAGAGAATAGCCAAGGTCAAATGAGGAAACACCACTGTGCCATGCTCAGTGCTTCCCTGGGGCCAGCAGAGATGGATCTTCTGGAATCAGTGCAGTGGTTGTGATATTCCACCTCAAAATTTGGCTCTGGAATGCTATAAGGGAGTGCAAAGAGTGCTGCTCCTTGCACAATACATCTGCACTTCCAGGAAGGCAAAGTGCAGGCTGGGGAGCAAAGGGTTAATTTTCACTCTCACCATGATGAACTTTTGCATGCAAATGAAAAATAGAACAGTTCCCTGGCTAAGTGGTGATAAACGAAAGACTTTCCCCACGAGAGATGTTCCCTGTGACACACTAATGTCTAAATTAAGTTAATTAAAGAGGCTATAGAGCCTTTCCATATGAGGAATCACCAGCTCCACAAGAATTAATATACAGCAGAGTCAGCAGAACAGACAGGTCTGCTTGCAAAAGACCTCTCCAAGATAACCAACTAAGGTTGCAAAAAGGACCAGAACATTCCCAAAAACTGGAGCAGCACCCAGGACAAGCAGACACAGAGCCTGGCAGGGACAGCACTCAACAGCTCCTGGCCCTTGTGCTCTCTGGGGGCTGCACATCCTACAGGCCTGCACTCACTGCACAAGGTGTGGATTTTCCTGCCTTTCATTCCAGAAGCCATCTCTTCATTCCAGTGTTATGTGTTACAGATCAACTCTAAGGCTCAGCTTAATCCCTGCTGCAGAGACATTAATCACCTTGCCCAGTCCCACTGCTCCAGGTCTGCTTGGCCTTTTGGTCCTACAGTTGGAGGCGTGGGTGATTCATAACCTGGCCATAGACGTTTCCCCCCTACACTCCAACCACACAACAGTCACATTTCAACCTTTTTCTGCTCGCAAGAGCTGCCTGCAGAGATGCAGTTGAGTGTTATTGTAGGTCTCATGATGGGAAATGATGGCAAGTCCTCAAGAGGTGAGGAAGACAAGCCCTAAACCTCTCCTTACAAGTCCCATCCCCAGAAGGGTTCTCATAATGGCCAGCCTTCAAATAAACTTTTAAAAACAGAGGAAATTCAGATCAGCTAGGAAAGATGGGTTCAAATTCAAAGGGGGTAGATGAAACCTCCACCTGCCCCTTCCCCTCTCCACCCAGGACCTGCCGGGTGCCAAGGCTTGGCATTGCCTCCAGCAAAGCTCTCCCCATCACCTTACAAGCCTGGCTACACATCAGCTCCGTGCTTTTCCCAGACTTCCCTGTACTTGCTGAGCTCCCACGCCACTCTCTACACCAGCCTCTGCTCGAGTCCTTCACTTGGAGCTGAGAGAAAACAGCCTCAATTTTCCCCAGCAATTTTGCACTACATTGTTGTTTCTCCAAGCTGTTCCAAAGGAGCCACATTATATTTAGTTCCTGAAAATAGTACTTCAGTTTTTATAATTTCTTAGGGTCTTGCCGTCTCTCTTCTGACATCCAGAATTTCTTGCGTTATTTTTGCTTTCACACCCCCTGGAATTTCTTCCCACAGTTTTATTTCAAGAGAGTGTCTACCAAAATCTCATCAGCTTTGCCCACTATCCCCATCAGCTCAAATTAAGGGAGAACCAATCCTTTCTATTCAGGTTCTTGTTCCCAGGATGCAAGAAATTCAAATCTTCCCTCTCTGCATAATCTCCTTACCCGCACTTTAAGACCCTTAGTGAGGTGAAAACTGGGGGAAGAGGAGATCCACTCCCTCCCTGTGCCACACACACTCCCCACTTTGCCCTTGGCCAAGGCTCCTCCAGGAAAACCTGGGCAGTGGGAGGCACTGTACCTGGGTCCCAGGGTCACAGGAGCTGCATATGGGTCATGGACAAGCCCACCAGGACCTCCCTCAGCTCAGGGCTGAAGAACAATGGGATCATTGTAACTTTCTCACTTTTCACAAGGAACCTACTACCCAGATAAGAAAAAGCCAGGAGGTGTTTTCTATGGGATAGGAGCATCCAACTGCCTTTGGTGACTTGGTGAGGTACTGCTGAGGAACTTTATCCTGGGGAGCAGGAGAAAGCTGCAGGAAATATAGTGGGGTATGAGCTCCCAGAGCAAGCATTTGAAATGTAAATTGAGTTAGGATTATCACAAATTGCCTGGCCTGCCTCCACTGATGCAACCGATGACACCCTGTGTGGGTTACACAGATCAAAGACAACTTAAAGGATGCCGCAGGGAAGATAGCAAAGAGGAAGGGCTGAGTTGTCTTGCCAAAGATCCTTCCCCCAAGGAGGAGAATGGAGAAGGGAAAAGCCTGGGTGATAAAGAAATAGTAGTAGAAAAAAATCATTATTTTCCTGCTCTTTTTCCCTGTTTCTCTCTTCTGTCTTCTAAGCATCTTCCCCCTGCATGATGAATCTGCAAGCTAGAAGAGAGGCATTTAGAGGATGGTGATGCAAGTCAATGAAATATTCCTGTTCCATCTATTTCTATGTCCTGTTTGTCCAGTTCTTCACCAAATCAAAATTTCAAGGGTTGGATTAGTAAAGATTTACACCCAGACTCTTCCTAGAAAGGATGGGGGTCCATCACTGGGTGAAGATGGAGGAGCTGCTAATGAGACAGATATGATGGACATGCTGTAATCACTGCCCTGGAACATTTGGGAACAAGCAGGATAACACTCGCTATGAGGATGAAGTGTTTCCATCCTATTAGCAATTGAGAAGAACATTCAACAACATCTACCAGCACCACAAGATATTTAAATTTGGCAGAACTGAATAATTTTGCATCCAAGAGCTCTAAGAGAACTATGAAAACTGCTGCGTGCTGATGTTCATTTTTAAAAGGAAATTTTAGGAGACTGGAAGAGTCTTCTGCTTGAGGAAGGCAAAGGTATGGCCTGAAGGGGACAGGGAGGCAGACATCCGTCCAGGGCAGAAAGACAGTGCAGAGAACTGAAGGACACACAAATACTCCCACCAACAGGGTTTTAGGAAAAATAGGTCATGGGAAAGCAAACCTGATTTTATTCTCTGCACATCTGATATTAGTAATGCACAGAAGCAATATCCTTGATATCCAAAAGGTGTTTTGACCTAGTATTGCATGACATGCTGACAAAAATAAAAAGCACTATAGAATATGAATAGTAAATATGCTAAATGGATTTCAGACTGGTTACCTGGCTGAACTGGGGGCAACAAGAATTCATCATCTCACTACAGGCAGCACCACTCACACACAGTGGATTTTGGTACAACCACAGAATCGGAATGGTTTTGGTTGGAAGGGACCTTAAAGATCATCCTGTTCCAGCCCCCCATATCTTAAATATCGATGAAGATGAGTCTCTGCTGCCTAGCAAACCTCTGCTCAGTCCATGCAGGAAGCCTGGAGCTGGAGTAGGAGTGAGAAGGTGGCTCAGCCTCCTCTTCCAGCACCCAGGGACTCCTTCCAGAGCCCTCCACGGTTCCACACTGACATTTTAAGGAGATTAGTAAAACACTGCAGGAGATACAGACTGGATCTGTAAGAGTGATTCTAGGGATGCAGAAAATGTCTGAAATGAGAGAATTGAAGAGGTTGATCTTTTTCGTTTATCAAAGAGAAGATTAAGAAGTGACTTGATTACGATATAGCAGTACATTCAGTAGAAACAATATCAGGTACTAAAAGGTTGTTAATTAGGCAGAAAAAGGCATAAAAAGAACTAATGACTGGAAGTGGAAGCCAAATATATTAAGCATCACTTTTAACAGCAGATGTTTCTAACCATTAAAGCAAATTATACACATGCTGTTGGGCTCAGCAGAAGACTCAGGAGGTAAAGCTTGCAGGCCTTTCATCTATAGGGTATTTTATGCCTGTTCTGATCTCACAAGCTTTGATAGCTTGAATCATCCCATCTGTACGGACATTTGGAATGTTTGTACCTGACCTGCCCCAGCCTGCATGCAGTGCCCAACACACACCCATGATCACCAGCCTTAACCTTTCCCACCACAGAGTCCTCCAACACCCCAGAATATTCCTCAAAACCCCCTTCCAAATCTTATTATTCCCCAGTGCATGGGTAGGTCAGTAAGTGGCAGCACTTGCTGGGTCACAGCTGCCAGATGTGCCTCCCCCCTCAATGCTGTCCTGTGAGCACCGACCAATTGCAAATCCTATTAGGAATGAAAACTTTCCAATCAGTGTTTTCTTTTTTAAAATTGCAGCAGGAATATCCACAGCACGTGCTGGCTCTGCCCAGTGCAGATTTAAACATTGATAAGAATTATAAATTGAATATATATATATACACACATGACATAAACTATTGCATTGTGGGCTAGATTGTGACCCTCTGCAGAGCAGATACATAAGGGGGACCAAGATCCATCCCTGTGCACTGTGGTTTCCAAACCATCGAGAATAACACCAAGAAAAGCACACATTTAAAAGGATCTGAAATGATAGACACAGCTTGAGTCTGTAAGGTTCCTGCAGTAATTCTAACACCACCTATTTTAGGAGACTGTGTGAAAATAGCCCATCCCCAGTATTTGCTACCAGGAGATGTGAGGGAGTGCTGGTTTATGTGCAGGTTGTTTTGTTCCCCTGAGATAAGACAATACAGCTCTAAAAGTATCTCAAGTATAGAGTTCAGCCTTTGCAGTGGGCAGAAGCTTTAAAGTGAGCATTGTAAGCAGAAAAACATCGTAATTGAACATCCAAGATATTTTCATGCCAAAATTTAGGATTATAATAAAGAGTAATTCTGTCTTTGCTGAGGGTTGGTTATTTTGGACCATTTGGAGGTCACTCAGGATGCTATCCTACTACAGAAGAATAATAAAACCAAAAAGGAGAGACCATATTTAGATTACCATATATATGACTTTGAAGACTTGAGATGGAATGGTTCCTCACCAGCTCTACCTATTTAGACCTCACTGCAGCCAAACCTTGCTAGGTACACACCCTTGTGTCAGAGGAGGCCTCTGGGCTCAGTCCATCTGACCTGTTTTTCACAATTATTTTAGACTGGGAAGGACAGCTCCCAAGTCATCTCAAGTCCAGTATGATCAATCCCATCCAAAGGTGACCATTTTGGACAGGACAGAGAAAAGGAGCTTTGTTCAGCAGAAGGTACAACCCACACTCATCCTTTGGCATGAGACAAGATGTAAAATGAGCTGAAAAAACAGAAAACAGGTTCATGGGAATTCAGAACAGAAAAGGAACGTGGGTTTTCTGTGAGTTGCTGAAAACAGGTGTATTTAATAATTCTACAAAACTGGAAATCCTGAAGAAAAAAAACCAACCATGTTTGGGAAGAGCACGACAGGGTGCCTCCAGCAGCAGCTCTTCAAACCAAGAACCCCTAGTGGGCCCCTTCCCCAGAGCCCCCCCAGATGAAGCCACCCTCCAGCAGATGCACCCCAAGGCCACGGTCATAGCTCCCTCTGCATTTTGCAGGCACCAGTATGAGTACAAAAATAACCCCAGCTGGAACTGGGTAATGAAGGTACTGTGTTAATCAGGCTAATAGAGAGGCTCAACAGCAGGATCACTGGCTGGATGGAGACAGGTTTCATTCATGGCTGCTACTGGCTTATCCTGGAGGAACACTACAACAGCCTGGCCTCTCCTGAGAGCTGCCAGTGCCCTGCCTCAGAGTGTCCTTAAGTGTCTTCAGCTCAGCAGCTCTGCCTGCACATGAAGAACTGTTGTCTCACAAAATCAGCCAGTCAGCAAAACGTCCCCTCCATCCATGCCTCCTGGATCCACTCCTGAGGAGCTCTCTGGGGGGCATGTCTCATGTTGCACATTGTCACACTGAAATCTGCCAAAGCCACATACATACTCTGCAATTAAACAATATCCTGATCCAAGGGAAGAGAGTGCTAGAAGGCAGCCCTTGGCTAGAGAACAGAGGGAACAGCAAGTTGTGGGGAGCTGGGATACTGCTGGGAAAGCAGGAGATGGCTGCAGGAGAGCAGGGAAAGCTCAGCAAATCCTGGAGGAGCTGCTGATGCATGGAAAAAACTAAAGGTACCATGTGGATCAGGTTTCCTACACCATCCCAGACTGTCTGATAGGGTGCATGACAAACATCAATATACAACCTTTTCTAAAGTTTCGGGTTTGTTTTATAGCAGAACTAAAATCTCTCTGGAAGTGTTTGAGGCAAAGGTCGGATGGGGCCCTGAGCAATCCTATCTACTGGAAGGTGTCCCTGCC
>VZTT01062212.1:77954-96127 GCA_013400855.1 Buphagus erythrorhynchus | reverse complement strand
ATTTTTTTAAAAGGCAGACCTCACCTTCATCTTGCTGAAAGAGCTGAAGGGAAGGAACTGCAGAGGGAATCTCGTCCTTAGTTCTGATTTTGTAGCGACCTGCTAATTTAATTTCTAACATGTCCTGTTGGAAGTCTGACCATAGGCAATGGTTGCAGCACTTGGCAGCTCGTGTGTCACTGTGAGAGAATACCCAGGAACTCGGGTACTCTCTCTCCCTGTGGTTTGAAGAAACCATGTTCCTTGTTTGCATCCCTGCAGGCATTTTATAGTTTGGAATATGCTTTTTAATAATAACAGTGTGCTTGAGATAGCAGGATGCCTCTGACAAGACATCTGTCAGGGCCCAAACAGTATCATCTGTGTCCTATTCTGAACTGTAGATATGACATGAACTTGGTAAATTTGGTAACTCTGCCTTAATTTTGGAATATCTAGGGAGAAAATGCCTTCTTATAAATGCTGGTAATTCCATATGAAGTACAAGTAGTGCAGATAAAAGGCTTTTCGTGCCTTCAGGCCCCTGACTTTGGTGGGTGCTGCTCTGTGCCCAGAGCTGGGAGCACTGGCTGGCCAAAGCTACCAGCACCCGGTCCCTGACCTGCTGCTCATCCTGCCCAGAGGGGAATTGGGTCTTAAAATACACAAAAAGGCTGCACATGGTGTGGTGGGACAGGCTCTCAGCCACAATTGTCAGCATTATTAGACATGAGAGCTTGATGTGGGAGTGTATTGTGAGCTCCAGTCACACAGTTATTAATCGTTTATTTCAGAATTATGATCAGGAGTGGAATTCTTAAGCCTGTCCCCCTTCAGCTGAAGGGCAGGTTGTTTCAGGTGGTTCCCAGAAGTAATGTTTTACTAGAAAGCAGTGTGAGGGAACATCCAGCCAACTGTGTTCCTTGCTGTGCAAGGTTTCAGCAGCAGATATGTTATTTATTCTATAAATAAATCTAGTGAGTTTGTATTCTGTAACTCTACAAATAGCAGGCTTGTATTATACTGGCAGGCTAGCTGAACGAAACCAGCGTTGACAGATTGTTCAGCTCTTAGGAAAAAGATATTTCTTTGTAGAGTTACTTAGGGATTATCCTATGTGTGAGAAATGTTTCTAAATGTCAACTATTTTTCTACAATAAAATAATAAAAATCAAAACAATTCATCTTGGATACATTTTACATACTAAAGCATACCATGTGGAGGTGTTTTTTGAAACCGAAATAATATAACAAGTTGAGTATCTGTTTGCTCTCCCCCATGTGAGGGTTTCTCTCTTTCCTTTTAGGGTTAGACTCCCCAAGCACCTGGAAGATACCAACATGTTTGTGTTTGTAAGTGGAAAATGAAACTTCATTTGCAAATGGGTAATGAATTCCACCTTAAATGTATGCTGAGCGTGCCAGTTTTGCATTGTTAATTTCTAGATCTGTTCATTAAGACCACATGAGCTGGTTGCTGCCAGTGGAATTGCACAAGATGGTTGAGCTGCTCTGCCAGCCTGCCTCAGCTGAGAGGAATCTGTGTCTCCACAGCTGTACAGCTCTCCCTTTCCTTTGTGCTGCTGCTGGCTTGACCTTCCCTGGAGCTGAATTCCCTACCTGGCAAACTCCTCTGCTTGGGAGGGAGGTTTTTCTGCTCAGTGAGTGAATGGAGTCAGGCTGTTAGGAGTTGATAGAGGTGATGCAAGGTCAGTGGCAGGAATACTTTTGGAGAAAAATGGTCCTGGAGATGGGGATCCTTCCATTGGGAGGTTCAGGTTGACTCAGCTGTTTGTGCCTGTGCTGGGTGTGGATGTTCAGCGTGGAGCCCATTACTCTGTGGAAAGTTGGGATTCCTTGAGTAGCTCTTACCTTCACTGAATGGCCCCTTCCAGCTCTGCTGGTTGCAGCCCTTGTTTGTTCTTCCCTTCCTTGGGGCTGGTCCTGCCCTACCAGAGCAGCCTGGTGCCATCAGCATATTGCTGGCATTCTTTTCTAGAGGGAACAGTGTGCCAGTCTGGCCTCCAGCTCGCACTTGCAGTATTGTGGGGTTGTTTGGGTTGGAAGGGACCTTACAGCTCATCTTGTTCCATACCCTCGGGGACACCTTCTGCTCCCAGCCCTGTGTTCCTGTGGGACTCCCCTGGGGACCTTCCTATGTTGTCAGAGATGACCACTTGGTTTGCTCTTTGTCTTCTGCCTCTTCACCAGGTAACCTGTCCATGCAAGGCCTGTTGTTGCCATGGCAGCTTAATTTATTTAAGGGCCTTTTCTGAAGAATCTTGTTAAATGTCTCTTGGAAATTAGAGCAGACTTTGTCAAGTACAGTCCACTGGTGTAAGGAAGGGCCTTGTGAGAAATCCTGTAGATTTGTGGAACTTGACCTTCCTAATAAAAAAGGAAGGTTGATTTCCCTGTCTAAATGCTGTAGTTTATTTAGTTGCCTGCAGATCCATTTTCTAGAATGGTTACTACTGAATTAGGCTCACTAGACTGTAACATCAGAGTGATAGGTGAGAGAGTAAACATAACTATAAATTGTGTTCAAGAGTAAGCACTGCTTCAAGCAATAGAATTTTATTTTGAAGACTTTTTTTCTGGTTCACTTATGTGGCTTCTTTGGTATCTGATAGTTTTGTTTTTCCCGTTTCCTTACTTTAATAGGACATTGCTTGTGGGAGAGGAATTAAACATCTCTCTTCTAAGAAATGAATATTTTTGACAGTAGAGAGGTACTTACGTATTTTGAAATCTTTGTTTTCCTGAGTTCACTGGAAATTGGTTTATGCACTGATAATTATTGATAGTGGAGATGGAGAAAAGGACAGAGAGAAGGATATATACACACAGTACTCTCCTGTAGGCCTGTTCCTGTTGGCTACTGGGCTTAAAGAAACCCAAACAAATGGTTGCAGGGGTACTGTAAAACAAATAACATGGCACAGGGAGTGCAAATCAGCACTGCAGATCATCCTTGCACACAGAGCTGAGATTGGAGGGGCTGCCTGCCTTTGGCTGCTTCCAGACTGTGCTCAGCCATCTGTAACCTTTGTGCCCTGCTGTACAAAGTGCTTTGGGAATGGCAGTGAGGAGAAGGAGAGCTCCAGTGGTAAGGATGGAAGCTCTTCCCCAGACCTGGCCACAGTTTGGGTACTCTGCCCTTTTAGTCTCAGGTCCTGGCTTGTTTATTCTTCTCCTCCTTTCAGTTCCACCATCCCAGTGTTTCCCTTAAGCTCTTCGATGCTTTTTCTATTTTAGCACTAGCTGATCTGCTTGTATTTCCATAAATCAAATAGAATTCACCTATAATGTGTCCTTTCCCATCCCTCTGAGAAAGGTCAGTGTAGCTGATCAGAAGAAATGGCATAATTTCTGTGGGTTTGTGCATCTCTCTTGCTTCCTAGTCAGAGGAGTGATTTTTTTTTTCTTTTTCTTTTTTTTAAATATCTTTTGTTTCTATAAGCTCCATTTGCAACAGTTTTCTCTGACAAAGCAATAAGATGGAGCTGAAATTTAATTCCTGTTTCAAAATGGTCTAGGGAAGTTTTGAATACTAATTACTGTGCTGTTGTACAAGATACTGGACACGCTCAGAACCTGGAGAAGTGTGTTTCGATATTGAACTGTTACACTTTTGTTCCTTTTGGGAAGAAAACTGAGAAGCTGCTTGTTTTCGCTTTGCAAAGGAAATTTTTTACACACTCAAGATGATGTTGGTGGAACTATGAAGCACCAGCATCAAGGACAGAAAGCACTGGTGTGGGGGCTTATGTAAATCCTATTGCCTCACTGGGTAATGAAGCAGGAATTTTCTTGTCTCGGAGGTAAATGTTTGTGAATGCCAGAGCCATTAGAGCTGGAAGGACAAGCCTTTTCCAATGGTGTGCCTTACTTTTCTGATTTCTCATTGCTGGTTGTTGGTTCAGGATAGTTGGTGTTCTGGTGGAAAGTTGAGAAGGAAAGACAAGGGCTAAGAGATAAAGCTGAGGGATAAGAATCAAGGGAATCGAAGTGTCACATTTGAGGGGTGGAGGGAGGAATTGTCATTTGTTAGCTGCCATTATTTCCTGGACATTTGGTTTCCCCAAGGAAAATGTATTGTTACAAAACTGCTAAGACTTGAATATGTATCCATTTCTAAACTTTCAGAATGTTTTCTTAGCGATCTCTACCATTGAGGATTGCCAGGCCTTTTGCAAGAGTGTGCCACTCATCAGCATCATCCAAAGCATTCGTGCAGGACTTGGAGCCCCTGTGCAATGGCAGGAGGTACCCACCAGCATTTTCTGCAGTAAATTCTGAGCTATTGGCAGGGTATGTCACTGACAGAGTTTTATTGTGAAATACACAGCTGAGAATAACCTTTCACATCTTCCTTGCCCATAAATTTTTAGCAGTCAGCTCCTTTGTTGTCTGTCCCTCAAACAACTTCCTTGACCTAAAGTCATGCTTTGATAACACCCACGTCCAGGGTTGAGCCATTGTGTCTGCCTCTGTCCTGAAGGCCATGTGTTGCTCCTCTTTGTAACTCGTGCTTGCATTCATGCCGATGTCAAAAGATAATGCCTTTGTGTGGCAGTGGTCACAAAAAGCATTCAGCATATGGGACAGTCAGCTCTGATTTGTAGTTCCCCAATTCTGATCTCTTCACCCACAGGCCTGGTAAATGACAAGTAGCACCACTGTGAAGTGTCATAGAGTGCCACTGCAGTTACTTGTGCTGCTGGAATCCTGAGCCTGTGTGCAGGTCACTGGTACTGGCAGATGTGAGCCTGACACAGGGAAGAGCTATCGTGGAGCAATTACATAATTAAAGAACGTGAGAATGTACAAAAACAGTGACTTTCAGCTCTTCAGAAGAAATAAATTCATGATGAGTGCTCTTTGCACCAAAGGAGGTGTCAGGGGTGAGTGGAACAGGCTGTTCCCGTGCGTGATGGGGGCAGCTGGTAGAGAAAGTGGTGGTGTGCAAAGTGACTGCAGCTCCTCAAGTAGCTTGTTTTATATATGTATGTAAGAAAGAGGTGTCCTTTTAAATCTCTGGTCAAGCTATTGCTGGTGTTGGTGGCATGCCAGACTGTTTGAGGGAAGACCCAAGAGCAGCACGAGTGTCTTGGGGCAGTGTAGGAACTGTCTTGCCCTTCCTGCAGCTCCTGCATCTGATGTTGCAGTCAGAGCTCCCTGAAATGGGGCCTCGGATGGGAAAACAAAAAGCTGTGGGGAAGGAAGGGAAGAACATGCTGGTAGAAGGCTAGAAATTATCTGAGTGTCATCTTATATTCACCACACTTGCCTATTAATAGCCAACAAAGAACAAAAATCTAATACACAAGGCAGCCTCATTTGTATTGTTTTTCTTTAGCTGTAAGCTCAGGCAGTTTGGGACTTGGTTGCTGGGGATTTTTTTTAATCCTCGAGGGGAATGTTGGTTTTTCCATTGTTATACATGGCTCAGATGAGCACGCCTGTGGTTGAGATGGGTATTGTTAGGCAGTTACTCCCATCTTGTTTCAAATAACACATGCCTCTGACAAATCAACCGTCTGGACTGGAAATTCCTGTATTAAGTCTTTAGCTGCAGATTGGTTATTTTTGTGGTATTCCAACAAAACTTATTCAAATTGATTTTTGAATGTGAGATTAAGGTGGGGTGTTTTTTTTGGTTTTTGTTTGGCTTTGTGTTTTTTGTTTTTTGGGGGGTTGTTTGGTTTTTTCTGTTTGTTTGGTTTTTTGTTTGGTTGGTTGGTATTTTTTGTTTTGGTTTTGTTTTTAGGTGTGGTAAATATATATTTTTTCTAAGGATTTCACTGGGAAATTCCTGCTGAGTTTTCATGCTTTAGGGTAAAGGCCTGTGGTTTTAATGAGATTGTTGTTTCTTAGTTGTTAAAAAAAAATCCACATTGCTTGATCATTTTATAATTGCAAAATAGTAAGTGGTGGCTTGGTTTGACTCGGATATCTCTTTCTTGCAGATTTTATAGTTGTGCAGATTTTGCATAGGAGCAGGCTGCGTGTGCCACATGGAGAGTAACCTTCACTGCATCCTTCCAGCTCTGGGCAGGACAGGAGTTTGGCAGATAGCAGTCTGCTGCTTGTGAACAGAAGCCATGCCTGAACACCAGACTGTGTGAGGCATAACTCCCCAAGTTTGGAAACCAGGCTTTGATTTTTCAGGAAGTTGCCAAAAGGTGGATCTTGTCAGTTGAGTGTCTTTTGTGCTGTATCCTTGTTTCCTCCAAAGCAAGCAAATTACTGAGGGCTCAGATAAGGAACAAATGTCTTTCCTAACTTTGTTTAGGAGAGAACATTTATTTTGGATGAAATCTCCCAGGGGAACTTGAACAGACACCGGATGGGAAGATCAGTAAACCCAGCAGGATATACTAACATTGTGTGCTTGGGCAGTTGTGAATGTCATAGTGGAATATGAAATAAGGGAGCAAAGTCATGAGCTTTTAACCTGGCCAAGAGTGACTGGTGGTGTTGAGATCAGAGCTGTTGGTGTTCAGAGAGCATTCTGAGGGTACACAGAAGGGTGCACCTACAGAGTGTCTCCGTTTGGCTGTAATCCCGGCTGGAAGATTCCTGTCTTGGGGGCTCTTTGGTCACTTTGTTGTATGTGTCCATGCTCTCACCACTGGAACTCAGTGGCTTTAATACTATTTTTCCCCCTTAATTTTACATGTCCTGATAATATGTGATAGGAAAAATTTGCACCACCCTGCCCCCCATCGTGTTCTTTTCCTTGCAATATTTATTCCTTACCCTGCAGCTGATAAGAATTTTCCTGTATTACTAGCAGAGATTTAACCTTGCAGTATGATTTCTTGGGGACCACTACCCAAAATGTTGCAGTGGTTAATAGTTTCCTATAATACCTGCTCTGCAGTCCTCTACCCCTGGCTTTCAAGCAGAAGTTTTCTATTATTTAGTCCTATAATTATTTTCCTTTAAGAACAGTAGTTCACTTTTGAAAAATTGCAAAGCGTTTATCACTTTGCATGTCTCCATCCTCTAACTGGAATGTGCTGTGTTGTGAATAGAATAGATGCTAGAAATACTTTTACTGTTGTGGTTTTATTTAATGAAAGAACTGGTATTGGATTGTGGTTTTTCTCTAATTATTGTATTTGAAATTTTTTCACTGATTTGTTTTGTGCATTGCTGGAATCTCTAGGGTCACAACTCTTAAGTCCAAAATCATCTTGCTTTTAGAGCCATTAAGGTATATTAAAGCTGTAGACCTCTGTCCAGTCTTGTGTTTTACTGGAACAATGGACTTGTACTAGGATGGTTATTTATTTACTTTTACTTTTGTGGCTCTTCCTGGGAGAATACAGAACAAAAAACAATGGAGAGAGAGCTTGAGTTAAACCCTTTGTCTGTCTTGGGGTGCAACAATTTACAGTATTCTTGGCAGCTGCTTGTCTAATCTCTTAGTTGCTGGAAATTTCACTGCATTTCCTATGCAGCTTATTCCAGTGCTATATATTCTTACTGACTGGTTTATTTCCTATGTTTAACTGACATGTTTTGCAGTTAACTTTTGGGTTTTATTTTGTCATAGTGAGCTATTTCTGGTGTACCTCAATGTCCATGAGCTGTCTTTTTTTTTTTTTTCCTTGAGCTCTAACACAAACTATGTCTTTGAGCTTCTCAGTGTCTCCTCCTACTTCTGGTTTTCTTGTCCTCTGACCCAGCTTATTGCTTTGTAGACTCTCTCCTGTCAGTTCATATCTCGAAGCCTGGGCTCCCAAACTGGGCACTCTGTTCTGATGCTGATGATTTAGTGGTGTAAGGTGGATTGTTCTTCATTTATTTATTTATTGGGACGAGCTCTTCACAAGAGTCCCTTGCTCTTCCCTCATCCTTCTGCTTGTTACCATTCATGGAAGGCTTTGCAGGCCATCCCAAGAGTTGAAAATCTGCCTTGGCCTGTGCTTGGGTGTCTGGAGTCACTCTGGATTTCTGTCACTGAGAAGCACAGTCGCTCTTGTCACAAAGGGAGGGATGGAAACTGCATGGGGGGCAGTTGTCACTGGTGAAACAAATAGGTATTGGCCTGTGGCAAGGACAGCTTCCCCTGTGTGGTTAGCACGGGCTACAGCACAAACACAGGGTCAGTCCTTGGCTGAGATGGCATCAGAGAGGAGCCCAGGCTCTCCCCTTGCTCCTGCTGAGTGTGAGGACGCTGCTGGCTGATGCTGTTGTCTGTGCTGTCATTTGATTAGCTGCAGTCTTCAATATTCATGAAGAGCACTGAAGAAAGAGGCTGCCTTGTTTGTTCAGCATCAAGCTGTTGGAAGCATACATGGAACACTGGTTTCTCCACGTCCTTTGATTTCAAATGCTGCTTTTTTGTTGTTATAAAATGGTACAAGTCTTCATGATGACTTTGACAATACGGAAAGAAGACTTGAGGATTTTTTTGTGTAAAAATATAATAGCAGCTATAAGAGAAAAAAATGGGAAAGAAAATTAAAAGATCTAAAACAGGGAAAAAGGGATGAATTTAATGTGAATGTAATCTGTGTGTTTCATAGACTTGCCCTAAAATTTTCCTAGGAAACAGCTGTCTTCCAGCATGGACAGCATTTGCAGCTTTTGTTTCTTCCAAACTGTAGGTACATTTTTGTACCAAGCAGAGATGTTTTGAGCTTTGAAACCAGTCTTCTAGTTACGACATCATTAGCAACATACATTTATTCTCTGTTTGAATCCTGGGTTCCTCATATCACAGCATTTATTTCCTATCTGTTTATAATCTTCAGGGAATAGCTTCAGACAGATCTGCTTTGGTGCTCTACTGTTCTAAGCGCACGATGATTTGAAACTTGGATTTCACTCCTTGTTTGCTTGTTTTGAAACTGTCTTTTGCTGTATTTTACAAGCTAATTTGTCGTGGGACTATGTTGGCAGAGGTGGGATGAAAATGAAAAACTGATTAATTTATAAGTAAATAAATTGAACTAGCTTCAATTTACTTTCTAGGCTTTACTGAATTTTGTTCACTCAGTAGCTTTATATTTATAAAGATACCTAACCTTTTTTTTTAGTGCTGTTTTGTCCTCAGTTAGTGCTTTTCCACCTCTTTTTTAGGTGACAGGCTATCACCTTTGCTGCCCTCCTGTCACCCCTAAGTGTCTGCTTTTGACTGATGAGCCTCTGTCCCCTCGAGCATTGTCGCTGCTTCCTCGAGGAGCAGTTCGGTTCCTGCTTGGAGCACAAGGTCGTGTGCCTGGCAGGGCTGCAGATCGTTCCAGGCCATGCCTCGGGGAGGGGACAAGTGCTCTGGGCAGGTCTGGGATAAACCGGGGTATTGTGAGTGTCACTTAGCAGCGACAATGCCTCTGCCTCTGCCTGCTCATCAGCAGCTGCTACATTTGTACAGGTGTTTTGGAAACACACTGAGGGAATTTGACAGCTTTTAGTAGCTGTTTTGTCAGCAGAGGAGCAGGGCTTTGAGTAGCAGTAAAATGCAGGGGACAGTGACTGAACAGCCTTCCTTTGGTGCCACATGCCCTCACTGTCCCAGCTGCTGCTGCTCTGCTGGGGGGTGTTGGTACAGGTATGTGGGAACACAGGGATCTCCCTCGGCGGGTCAGACTGCACTCTGTGCTGTGATGGATGGGAATTGGGATACTGAGGGTTGGGTGGAGAAGCCATTGATGTTTTGGTTCTGTGCTTCTGTGGCTCCTAACCTGATGGAGCATGCTTTGTTGTGTGCTTGGGCATTTACTGGGTGGGGCAGCACGGAGGGCAGCAGGAGATGAGTGACTGCTCAAGGAACCTGGCTGGTTCTCTGCGAATATGGTTCTTCCCTATCACTGCAGCTGGGAGGCCATCAGCACTTTATTCTTCCAATGTATCTCCCAGGGAAGCTCATCTCCATGATTACATCACTTATCTTACCAATATATCTCCCTTTTTAATAGACTAGGAAGAGCCTTGCCATCAATCTCTTACTTTCCCTTCTAATAGCCCTCAAAACTCTAAGCAGAAAAAAAGGCAACTACTCTTGGATCTCTTGAAAGTTTGGCACTGTGTGTGTATAAGGAGCTTGAGCTTTAAATGTTTAAATCAAAATCCATTCAGTCTTAGGACGTTTTTCTCTGTGGTTTCATCCATGTAATGCACAATTCTTCCAGTTTCTCTTCTGCTCTGTTTTCTGTAGACTGCAATATTTTTGAGAATCCTTTCCTTATCAAGCTCCAAAACTGTTTTCCTGCCCCTTCTCTTCACAGTGGCTATATCTAAGTTCTTGATTAACAGACTCAACAGTTTAGTGTTAAAACAAGAAAAAGTTTGTGCTTTTTTATCACAACCTTGTAACTCTTTCTTATCTGAAATTAAAGTAAGAAATTTAAAAAAAAGAAACACTACAACAGACCAAAACAACTGCCAATGGGAAGGGGAAGCTAAACGACTAAATATGGGGTATAACAACTCAGGACAGAATTTCTTGGTTCTCACAGCCAAGAACTGGATGATTGGGTTTCAGGAGCAGGAATCTCACCAGCTACCTGACAGTGGTTTGTTCCTAAAATCATCTTTGCTTAGGAACTTTTCGATGTTAAAGATTCATTTTCCCCTATAACTTAGGGGCTCAGAAAACAGGTGATAGACTTCAGGTGTTCATTTCAATCTTACCTTGCTCTTGTAATGTCAATTGTTGACTTAAGGAAACAGTCTTAATGTTTGCAAGTCAGTATTTAACTACTGTTCTAATTGTTTCCTCTTCCATCTCCCTGTAATGGGGTTTAATTTTGTCCAAGTCTTCATCACTCTGGAAGTTTGCAAGCAGATTAGAAATTAAATGGTACAGTAGAGACCAAGCAATAATAAATACTTTTAAGTGTTAATTTTTAAATAAGAAGAAGAACTGTTAAAACCTCTCCTGTTTAAAAATGATACTTTGAAATGTGTTCTGGGTACCATTTTTCTAGTGAACTGAAATCTCACTGTGTTTTCTTTATTCTTCCTTTGGCAATTAATCTCTCAAGCCATTCTCCCAGATCATTCTTCTGGTGTTTTAGTAAGGTCAGCAGCTACTCTAAATGACAACCTTTTTTCAAATGTGGCTGCCAAATTGCATTTTCACATCAGAGAAATATCTTCTGTCTGCAAAGAACACATGGACACTCCTGTTACAGAAACATTAGCTGTTCTATCTGTGCTCACTGTGTTCATGTATCAGTGCTCCCTCCTTTGAGGAATAATTGAAAACTTGTGGAAGAGGCTTTTGTGCCCATTGGTAAGGAGCCCATGCAACTTTTTATAGCTTAAAAGACAAAATTTTCCCAGCATTGCCTAGGAGTTCTGTAGAGATGTTTTTAGCTTCAATGTGGGAAATTTTGCTGAAACTAATAACTGTCTTATTTTGCATTCTGTTAACATGCCCAGTGTGTCTGGAACTGCAAGATGGCTGTATTGACTGCAGTTAATATGTGAATAAAACATACAATAAGACATAGTATTCTTTTAAATGTATATAAAATGAATAAAACATGAAAGTGTTGAAGAATTCCCTTGAATTCTGACTGCAAAGGAAGGTTCAAGGTGTGGGAGTGCTCAGGGCTGGGTTTCACTGGTGCTGTAGTTTCAGAGGGCTGGCATTGAAACAGGCTGGTTTTTAAAAGTGCAGTACCCACAGGTTCTATTAGACATGATGTTCAGGCTCTGTGTTGTCTCACATCTGCTCGTGGTGCTCTGTCTATAAGGTCACATTCTTCTCTCAGTTCTGGTTTTGAATGGTACCTACAGAAGTAAGAAGTTGTGGACAGGATTTGGCTTCACTTTTGTTTTTGGTTTTTTTTTTTTTTTTAATTGAAGAATATAAAAGGAAAAAGCCACAGGCATAAAAACCTCAAACACATTCAAGGGGGGAGTTTTTGCTCCATGTACTGATTGGGAATTGCCTGTGAATTCTCTGGGAGTTCTATATTCACGACTTTCTGTACTTAGGAAGGATGTGTGGTTTTCAGCATATATATTTTAGGATGCTGAATACCTGCTCTAAGTGCACAGTGAAGTCCAAGTTTCAGGCTGCAGGTAAGACAGGTGCCTTCCATAGCAAATGCACAAGTCATTCCCCGTGTTCCTGCAAAAGAGGAATAAGCCTAAAAGCATTAATTTAAAAAGGTAGTTCTGTTTTCTCTCCTTGGCAGTGTTAAGACCAGAGCATTTTTGATAAAGAAATGTAAAAATCGGTGCTGGGAGTCACACTGGAGTTGCACTGCTTTTGGAGCTCCCATTCTTCTTGTGTTTCCTCTTCCAGCCAGGGTTGGGAAGGCCAGTTAGGAATCCTGCAGGGATGTGCTCGTTCCCAAGTGCCTGGGGGCCTGGGACAGACTGATAATGTGTTTTGCCATAGATTTTACAAATGCACATTAAAGCAGTGTATCCTGCTTGAAACCCATTATTTAGAAAGTGAAGTGTGACAGGGACAGGAGAACATGGTAATCACAGCAGAACAGGCCAGGCTGAGGTAACGAATAAGAGGTGGGATTGCTATTTTCTGTTGGTCATGGGCTGGAAATCGATTAGTGTTGGACTTGAAATATGTAATTAATGATGAAAAGAGCCACTGGCAATTTGGAGTGTATTGAACATGAGCTGTGTAATGAAGTAGGGAGGTGAGCTCAACCACTTTAAATGGGAGAACCTGTCATATCTGTAATATTAAAAATCTGACTTAGTATTAGAAAACTGAAGTGTTAGAATACTCAGTAATTTATAGTACTGGCATTAAAAAGCTGAAGGAGCTAATTATGGGTATTAAAATGGCTGCAATATAAGTTGGACATTGAAAGTTTATAGAAGCTCTAAGCAGTAATTAAGGATGCTATTTTAATATATAAAATGTATTAAAGTTGAGCAAAGAAGAATCCTCAGGCAGGTCACAAGGGAAAGTGTAGAAAGAAAAATCTGCTTTTAAATTCTTATTGTCTCTTACTGGATTTAGTTGAATAACTAAGAAATATGAAACTCGACTATCCTCTTCTCATACACAGTATAATTTGAGATTTCCCATGTCCTTACTAAAATTGGAGAAGATAGTCCTTTGCGTGTTTATCTAACTTTATACTTCAGTTGATAGGGGATTAGAGACTTAAGTTGTGACTTTTTTTGTCTAGTCTGTATTTTCTGGAATTTTTCTATTTTAGAGCTTCTGAGATCACAGTTGAAATAAAAGCTATACTTTTATGCCTAATTAAGCAGCTTCCTCATTTTTAGCTGGTGAAATATTTTTGGCACCCTTTACTCAATCTGACCTTGCTGGGCTATTACTGCTAGGAGAATGGCAGCTCCCTGCAGAAAAGGAGGAAAGCTTTGCCTTCAGCTGGCTCTGGATGACCCTTTTGGTGCTGGAACCTCCTCATGGAGCAGTCAGAGAAAATCCAGGCAAACTCCCTGTCAACCTGCATGCCCTTGGATAAGCTCAAGCAATAGCCAGGAAGCTGCAGGGAAATGGAAGAAAGCTCTTTGGCAAGAAGTTACAAAGCCTCACCAATTTGTTCAGAAGTTCAGCAGTTTAATGGATTATCTGGATATTGAGTGGTTACCTGCAATGGCGCTTTTCCAAAAGAGATGAACATTAACTGTGCTCTTGAGCTATCCACCCTCTCCCCTTCCAGACAGGTAATGGTACATCAGTGACACTGAGTTGGATTAAGTACATTGCTAGGTTACACTGGCTATGATTAANTTATAGGTTTGAGCTGCCATCATAATTTCAAAGATTCTCTCAGTTTGCCACCAACTTGTTTTTTAGCTACTTTCCACTGGGGATAATCGGGATTACCAAGATGTGCCCATTTCTGGTAAAATTTTGGTGGTGTTTCTTTAGCACATGCTTCTGCCATTCATAGTTTGGGCCATGGCAGGTTTGAAGGTTCAGGCTAAATCCTTTGGGACAGGGAGACATGCAGAACTCACTTTTAAACTGTTTATTGATGAGTAGTCTTTGTTCATTGATACCTGCGTTTGTTGATGAGTAATCTTTGATTAGCACCAGCATCACCAACTCCTAATGAACATCATTGCCTTTCTCTAGGAGTACAGGAGGATTTGTGTTGCATTCTGGGTCTTCTAGCCTCTATGTACTAGCCTCCCCTAAATGGAGTTTGAGCATGTCCAGTCACTCTTTTTGAAACCCAAAATAGAATTACTATCTTGTGTATCGCTGAACAAATAATTCTGGAAACGTTTTCATTTGCTCTTTTACTCTAAGTTTTACACTCACTGCATTTTCCTTGAGAAGTATTTCTGAAAAATATTTAGTTGGCTTTTCCTCAGATCAGAAAATGTTTGTTCTTGTTACATCTAGCTGTTCAGGTGGATGGATATTACCTTGACCACTGGACAGAATTTTCCACGAAATAGTGGCAGGGCTCTGAGAGCACTCCTTTTGAACACTGCAATTATGTGCTCTTCAGCACTTCTCTTAGCAGGATCCTGATCAATACAGTACTTCATAATTTCTTGGTTCAGCTCAGATTTAGAGAGGATGTCAGTATTAATGTGTTCAAATTATTCTCTGGAAGCTATCATGCTGTTAGTTCATTCAGCACACAAAATCAACTTGACCTGGAGCAGGAAGCTGCCTCTCATCCTAAGCCCTTACCATAATTTACCAAACCCTCTGCATTCATTGATGTTGCCTGTTCATACTGCTGCTTTTCATATTATCAGAGAAATCATTAACAACTTCCTCTTCTCTGAGATTATGGTATGGTTTCTTAGAAGCCACAGTCTTAAGTTCTTTTACTTGTATTGCCTCCTTTTCCTGATTCTTGAGACTCTCTTTCCCCCACTAAAAAATAAGTAAAAAGACCAGCAGCTCAGAAGAGCAAAATGATGAGCATTAAATCCTGTGCTACTAAAGCTCTGGGATTAAGAGTTTTTTAACTGCTGAATTCTGGAAGAATTTTGAAACAAACCTTTGAATGCATATTAGTTTGGAAACAGAGATATCAATCCTTTAAAACAGTTCTGCAGTACACACTTAATTGTCTGTGTTTATTCCAAATGCTTTTAAGGTAGAAAAGAAGCTTAAGGATTCTTGGCAAATACACGGTACTTGGATAGAAACCCAAGAATTTTAACAGCTGTTTTCTGGAGAATGTCTTGGCTTTTCTTTTTAAATATAGATTTATATCTATATGGGCAGTTTGATGTCACCTTTTGTTGATTTGTGGTTTTCAGTTTGGTTCTCTAAGGCAGTGTGGCTTTGCAAGTGTTTGAGTCACTGCTGTCACTGCCAGGACAGTGGGACAGAGGAGGGGACAAGAGAAGGAGGCTCGGGGTACTTCAGTATTGCTAACGTTTGGTCTTTTGAATAGGGTTCAGATTTTTTATGATTTGATATAACATGTTATTTAAATGCATTAGAAGGATTGAGTTCCTGCATGTCTCTTAGGAGCACGGCCACTAATTTCAATTAAATTTGGAGGGGGTGGGAGGTGTCCAAAAGACAAATTCCTGCAGTTTTTGTGAAGGTAGATAACTGGCCAAACATCTTTCCCATCTCTTAACATCTCTTTCCCATCCCTCTTCTACACAGTGTTCTAAATAAAAGCAAGAGCTGGATTTCAATTGTTGTTAGATGTTAGGGAATCCACACAATTACAGAACAGTAATCCATGGAGAACCAAGCTTCCTTGTTTCTGCAGCTTGTGGAATTGCTGGAAAAGATAAACAGAAGGGAAGAGTAAGTGCGCAGCAGTCTCAGTTGGCCAAACCCTACACAGAGAGCTTTTGTCAGTGTATCAGCATGGCAGCAAAGACTTTGGATTCTGTGGTTCCTGAAAACAGAAATGATGTTCTAGTTCTGGACGGAAATATTCATCAGAGTTTAAACTGGAGCAGTTACATTCCCGGGAAAGGCAGCAGGAAGGACAGAAAAATGTGTTGTACCTTCTCAGAAATCCCCACAAAGCATCTGGTCAGATTTAGGATCTCATTTGACAGCTCATGACGTGTTCTTGCAAATTCATTATTTTTAAAATGGGATTGTGCCTGACTCTTCCAAAGCCACATAATCCATTTACTGCATTGACATAGAGAAGTCTGTGTACCAGTCACTGTTCTTGTTCTCTGGGTCAGGAGGTTCCACTGCTGCTTTTACCTTCCCTTTTTCTCTGGCTGATGAGGGCAGAGGACTTGATGCACTCAGCCTCTTACCCTTGGGCAGCAGAATGGAAATGCACATTGATCATAAGAGGCAATATGGTTTTATTATACTTTATGCATATTGTATAAATTGTTATATGGATTAGTATTTTACTTCTAGTTTAAGAAGCAGTTTATTTGTATTAACTACTTTTTGAAATTTGACAGCTAGTTGGGAGCAATGATTAATTTACTGAGGAAAAATTCAGCTTGTTTGAGGTTTCGGGTTAAATTTGATACCTTCAAATCTGACTCTTCAGTGCAAACTGAGCTTTATGCAGTGCTGATGGCAAATGGGAAATTATTTCAATTAGCTAATAAATATAACCATGACAGTTTAAAGACAGAAAGGAAACCCAACCTTTAAATGAAAGGAAAGCCTGGTGAGTCCTACAGCCTTATTAGAAGTGTATTTTAAGAATTAAAATGTGGGCTTTACCTTAATGATGAACAGATTATTGGAAAAAAGGCATGTAGGATTCATTTAAACCATCAATTTTTCATGTTAGTGCTAATGTATTAATTTAGTAAGAAATTGTTATGTTCATATGATCCTGATAGCAAATCTGGCATTAATGTGGCCTTTTGACTTCCATCTGAAGAAAAAGTGGAAGCGTAAGGAATTTTTAGTTTTAAGTTTCACACTTCCAATGTCTAATTACAATGGCAAATTATGCAGAAAGGGACAGTGAGATTTTGTAAAACATCTTGTTTATGTGAAGGCCAAGGCTGTATCTCCTCCTAACAGTGAGACAGCAGCAGTGTACAGGATAAAATGTAAAAGTTACATCTTTGGGATCAAAAGAACCCCAGAAATGATGGACCTAAAGGTCTGGTAGTCAGCAAATTATTTGTGGGGGGCTGTTCTGGGAGGTAGGTAAGAGTACAGTTAAACAGTGAACTCAGAACTCCCTGTGGTCTGCTGCTGGAAGGCACATCCAGCTTCCCTCCATCCTTCTGCCCTTGTTTGCCACACTTGATGCTCTTGCCCATGTAGTCTGCAGCACTTAACATTTCAGAGGACTGTATCCTAAAATTGTGAATGTTTTATTTTTCAACTGGCGATGCTTCTTAGAAGAGGAGGCCTGGGAAAAGATATGAAGTATCTGAGCCCCAAGTAGAGCAGTAGTTATTTAAGGGGGTTTGCTGGTATACCTGACCTTGGTGACAGGAATGTAAAGGGGGGCACAGACTCAAGAGCAGGGGAGGGTTGGGACAGGACAGGATTGAACCTTCATTTGGGTCAGTGAAGGAAAAGAAGCAGAGAGGGAAGGTGGTCCCTGCCAGGGAGGTGTCTCAGCTCTGGTTGAATCTGCAGTCCTTGAGCCACAATCATGGAAGGAGGAGGAGAGGAAACTGCTTGAGTCTCACTCTGCATGATCAGGGCTCTCACACTGCGTCTGTGGGAGACACCAGCCTCCTGAAAATGCAAAGGAGAAGCTGGAAAGCTGTTTCCAGCATGGCCTGGCTGTGTGGATGGAGAGGTAGGGATGGCCATGGCATTCCAACTGCTGAGGAGCCACTGCTCTGTGAACTTCACCTAGTGCCTAGAGATACCAGGGTGGATGGCAAGACAAGTAGTGATTTTGTCCTGAATAAGGAGAAAGGTCCAGAGGGGAGAGGTAGATTTGGAAAGACATGAGAGCAACTGTAGTACTGAATGTAGGGGGTAGTGAAAGCTAACCTGTGTTGTTTATTGTCAGAGGGGTTTGGCAGGGTGGGATATAACTACATTTTTGAATAAGAAAGGACCCCCATATACATATAATATTAGGGAATGAAAAGTATCCCCTAAAAAGATAATACTGGTGCAAAATCGAATGTGTGTAAATACAAGCAATTGGGAATATAGGGATTTTGGGAGTGTTCTGGGGAATATGGCTAACACATGCACTTGTTTTGTAACTGGGCTTTTGGCCTCAGTAGAAGTACAGGTCTTTACAGGTCTTTCTTCTGCCCCACATGGTGTTTTTATTATTGTAGATGTGTTTGAAAAAATTTGCCAGAAAATGGCACCACTT
>VZTT01062212.1:31961-70451 GCA_013400855.1 Buphagus erythrorhynchus | reverse complement strand
CTTACAGAAATACAGTACCACAGGGTTTCCTCTCTGTTTGGATATCTTTAGAAAAATAAAACACTCTGGCAGTTCATACTGGAATTGTTGATAGCTTCATTACCAGCATCATGGAGCAGCCTTCATCTGATGGCAGCCTTTCCAGGGGAAGCAAGATCTTTCTTCTGTCTCTTTTTAAGTGGTCAATTTTGACTAAGCTTTAGCTAAGCTATTTCATTAGGCTGAAAATTGCTGCATTAGTTCAATCAGTTGTTTTAGTAAATATTTCCCAGATCAAAAAATTCTTCCTTGTCTAGAGGGAAGGACTGCTGTCATTGTTAAAGGGAGAAAGTATTTTTGGCTGTGCTTTAAAGTTGGGAGCACAAAAATGAATGATGCTTGCTCAGACACTGTCACACTAATTCCAGTTTTTGTCATCTGCTTGTCAAATAACTCTTCAGAAATAAAAAGAGGTGTTCCTGTATTTCTGTAAGCAATGCATGGTACAGTTATAAAGGAAATCATCAGTGATTTGCAATTTAGAGTATCCAAGTAAATTAGTGATAGCTTTGAAGATTGAGTCATCACCATGCCTTCAAAGTAAAGTATTTGTATTGAGTCAGGAGGGAAAACACTCAAAGGGTAGTGAGGAAGATGGTGGGAAATCAACTGTAGTGTGGTCAGTGCAGTTAGCAAAGCACATTTTGGTGAACCTGCTCTGTGCTGCACTGCAGTAAATCCACAGTTCACCTGTGTCCTTGTGCTCTACACCTATTACAGCATCACCTCAGCACCTTCTCTGGGCAGGGCAGGGCATGTGGGCTCTGAGCTGTGTGTCTGATAGCAGGACAAATGTGTGTCTGATAAACAGGACAGAAGCGTCTGCAGATCCTGGTCCCCCCTCCACCTGCACCAGAGCACTGGGCTCAGCCAGTGCCTCCTTTCAAAAATCCCCTTTTGAGGTACCTGTCCTTCTGTCAGCCCTGTTGGTGTTTGGCAGCACAGCTAGAAATTGTCAGGACGTGGAGGGCAAACAGCCTGGTTGGATGATGTGAAGTCCTTAAGAAAGGAAGCTGGATTAGCTTCTTGTCCAGGTCATGCACTGGTTTCTGTGTTCTTGCCTCTCCTCCTTGTATTTCTGATAATGCTTGTTTGGTTTGTCAGTTTGTCCAGTTTGGAACTGGCCTCTCAACTGGTTCCACACAGTATGATCATCATCTTCCATCTGTACACTCATCATTCCTGTACCTGGAACAACGAAAAAGCAATGGAAGAGATTTTAAGGGTTTTTTAAAAACATTTTTTCCCCAAGAAAGTTTCCCTTTTAATGGGTTTATTGTGCTATGCAGGACATTTTTTAAATAACAAAGAGCAAGCAGTTTTGTCTCCCCTAGCTAGTCTTCCTAGGGTTTTTGACAAACCAAAATTAATTTCTGAATGATAAAAGCTTTCTTTCAGGATTATTTACTGAGCTAAAATAAATCTTTTTCCCAGGTGCTAATTTGTCTTTTCCCTACTGATATTTGCTTTTTTGGTCAATTGCAGAACTGTTGCCAGTTGTACATAGTACTTGATAATAACTTAGTTCCTATTTCTTATTATTTCTTGTGATTTCTGTGTTATGGAGGTCATTAGGAAATGTTGGTGGGTATCTATCCCTATTTTAGCTTATTTTTTTTTTCTTGAGTCCTTGGATTCTTTTTTTCCCCCCACCTCAATCAGGAAAGGCTTGTAGGTACAAGTAATGTATTTTTTAGGTCGGTTGACATTGCTGTGAAAAAGCAGGCAAGCTCCTGGATCACGCTGCTTTAGACTGAAATAAAACCACAATCCTGAAGCTCAGTACAGGTAGAAAGCAATTTATTGCTGTGAGCTCTGCTGAGGTGGGGCAGAGAGAAGTTAGGGATGGAGGAGACTAATGTGAGATAAAGCCACTTTCCTTTATGAGTCATTTAAAGTCATTTAATTTCCCTTATGAGTTATTTAAAATTAATGTGAATCTTTATTTTCCAGCTATGCACCTTCCTAAGTGTTTTGGATCAGGAGTGAGGAATGGTTTTGTTCTGAGAAATGTTCTTCATGCAAATCATCATTTCCCTGTTTGCTGCTTGTCCTTGCTGTTCACCTGTATAATTTTGGGGAATCCATTGGGCTTTGAGGAATTGTGTTAGCCTGTGGATTTAGGTTTATGTTTTGGTTGCAGCATGAGGTCACCTGGGAAACATGCTTTCAAGACTTTTTATTTCTAACTCCAGCATGGCTGTGTGTCCATTGAAAAAAATGTGCTTTTCCTCACGATTTTGTTGTGGTGGTTGGTTGTTTTAAGACAAATGAGAAGAAATTTTTTAATGTATGCTTTTGCAGTGAGGGATTTGACTGTACTGCTGCTACAGGTCAAAAGCTGTGCCGTGCTTACTAATGGAGGACATACTGAGGTTTGTGCAGCAATGTTGGTAGGTTTTTGTGTGAGGGAGTCTTTGGGAAGGTTCTCTTGGCTCAGTGCAGGTGCAGTGCTCACAGCACATGCCCAGGCTCTTGGGGCACTGCCTCCACTTTATGGCTTGTTTGAGTTTCATGTTTTGGCTTCGTGACAGGAGGTGTTGGCCTGCTGGACAGGAAGCCAGTCTCAGTGTAGGCTTTGGGAACGGTCTGATAGAGGTGTTTGTTTGGTGTCACACATTGGATAGCTTTAAAAGTGTATGAGTTTTCAGAGGAAAAATGCATATCATCTGAATGTTCCAGAAGAAGAGTAGGCTTGGTTGTACCTTTATAATCTTTGTTGAAGTAAGCCCATGAGGATTTCAGCCTTATCTGTGGGTCTCGTCCACTGCCTTAAGACTGGGGCAATGTCAGATTAGGATGGATTGGGGCTATTTAGCAGCATGTGGACTCTAGAGTTACTGTTCTTTCAAGTTCTTAAGGCAAAATGTGGTCAATGGGTGATCTGATATGATATATATCTGATAATAATATGATCTGACATACTGAGTTTGTGGTAGCATTGATGGTTTGATGGAGGGAAGATTTAAATTGTGCAGTTTATGAATGCAGTGTAGTTTGTCTTGTAACCAGCTCACTGAGTGGTGAAGAGGGGAATACTCTAATGTGTGCTGATGGGGCTTTTTTCCACCTGGTCTCCTTGGATTAAGGACCTGCCCAGCCTCTTGGTCTCAGGGAACACATAGGAAAATTCCTGGTAGAGGAGAATACTGTTGATTCATTTACTGGGAGGAGATTTTGATGCAAATTCTAATGAAAAACCACCAAGTTAAGTTGCCTGCTTGTTTTGCTGTTGGCAGGGTTGGGATTACACACAGCTTTTTCTTTGGTGTCTGGGGACATGGTGGGATTTAGGGTGGTTTTTTCCTTGAGAGGCTGCAAGTTGTGGATTGGTTCAGAAGAGGGATTGTTATAGTACAAGATGTAGGTGGAGGGTGGCTGGTTTGATATCAGGTCGAATTTTGTCAAGAAGTTGTTGGGGATGGGAAGTAGAGGCCGATTCTGTAATTTTTATACCTATATATATATAATTATCTTTTTTGATAACCCAGTCTTTTACCTATGCTCCTATTTTTTTGGCTCTTGTTCAGTTTTCATGAATTCTTTTTTAGGAGGAGCTTTTCAGCTGTTTATAATTTAGGTTCTCTGGCTAGTGGATATGGGAAGGATATGGAAATTACTCCCTCTCTGTGGTACATCCATATATTCTGTCAGTAGTCCCACAGAATGTCAAGAATCAAGAATCAAAAAAATCTGTGGAGTTTCTTTTATGCAAAAGCAAATGGGATTTAAAAAAAAATCATTTACAGAGTTACTTGGGCTAAAAATAATTAACAATGGAAGAAAAATGTCTTTCTTATATTTCCTGTTGAAATTTATTCGTGCTTAAATGAAAAGCATCAGTGGAACCCTTGTCCACTTAATGCTAGTAAAAATGGTTACTGAAAGCAAGGATATTTTAACTGCCTCACTGCAGAGAGATAGCATTATGCTCCTTATAAAATGCTTATTGGATATTTACTAATCCCTTTTTTAAATGCAACATCACTTCTGAGCAGTTTGAAACATGAAGTATTTAATAATTTTTAAATATTCACAAAAAGATGATATTTGAGTGAATAAGGAGCTGTAGTGGAACAGATGCAAATTAGCTACATCAAGTTGAGGGTTAAGCTGAGCCTCCAACCTGTTGTTAGACAGGCAGTCCAGGAATCCATGGAGTTTTGTCATTGGAGCATTGCTGAATTCCCTGGACTTGGAAAAACTGGTACACTAGGATCTTCCAGTTCCTGAATTGATAGCATTGAAAGACTCTTAGCCTAAAACTTTGTATGGCTTATCCCTGGAGTACATGTGAATACTGAGGAGAGGCTTTCAGTGCCTCAGTCACTCTGAGATAATGCCCAGACATCTTTGCTGTTTCAGGGTCTTGGATTGGGTCATCTTTGCAAGGCTGTGGGTCTTGACAGGTCTGGCAATGACAGAATTGATGAAGCTGCTCCTCCAAGCTCAGAGTCTGAGATGTTGGCTTCCTGAAGGATCAGTTCTCAATGGTAGGAATGCTTTAACAAAGTCCTCAACACCACCTCCTTCCTTTGAAGAGCCATTATGCATTTGTGTTCTTTTGAGGAGAGTATTAAAGGTGCCTATCAGCAAATGGGTGGAATATTACACATTAAAATGGTCCTACATTTTCTTCTACTTGATACATACAAGTCTCTATATTAACCATTAAATATCCTTTCTCTTAGCAGCTAAGTTAGTAATTTAGTGCCCTTATTTTCATCTAGCCTTTGTGCACTTCCCCCAAAAGTTCAAATGAGTACCAGAATCAGTCATTTCCCAGAGTTTTAAATTTATATGTGACTTCAAAATGCTTGTTTTCTTTTATAATCTGGAAAAAATGTTCTGCAGTTCCTTTTGGCTTTTCTACTCAGAGTCCCCTGTATGAGGAGAAAAGAAAAGACAAAGAGAACAAAACCGTGAACCATTCTGGGAGTTTTTTTCTTTATTCCAGCATTCTGCATGTCAGGCTTTGCTTCCTTTTTGTGAAAATTGGTTTTATTGTTGGCAATTTTCCAAATGCAATGAATAATAGAACACCAGATGTCCACTGCTGAGGAAAATTACAGATGAGTAAACACTTTTCTGAGGTAGCATAAAAATCTATTAACGGTGCTTCTGGTGTGCCTGCAGACAGTGTGAGCTCCTGGCCTGCTGTGCTTTGTGCTGCAGAGATGAATATCTACAGCCTCTGTGGCCCTCTGTATGTCTGACTTTACATGGGATTCCTGCCTTCCTCTAGATGTGGATTATTTTCTAGGAATGAGCACTCACTGCTGTTCTTGAGTGTGAATTTAATCACTGGATTTACTTTTAATTATTGTCACACTTGGGTTTGATTGAAGGTGAAAGTCTCAGAAACATTAGAAGAGACAGAGGTAAGAAAGGGTATAGAGAGTTGGCCTAGTCCCCAGCCTTTCCCTGCAGCAGGCACAGTTCTAGTTGTGCCATGTTTTCAGACTCAAAGCAGGCTGTGTCCCAAAAGCCTTGCCTCGTTTTTCCCAACTGTTTCAAGCTCCTCGGAATAAGCTTGCACCACAGGCTTTGCCTGTTGCACCTGACAAACATGATCCATCTACTTGGGAAAAGCAAAAATATTCAGTGGTGGGTAATTCACATTTGATTGAGCAAACTGTTGGAGAGCTTCACTAGTCCTTACCTGGTTTGTATGTGTCTTACCTGAGTTTTCCATGCTGCAGTAAAACCCACTGCTGAGAAAGATTCTTTATTCTCCCTCTCCATTGCCTTTGCAACACTTATTACACATGGGAAAAGAAGTTATCCCCTTTCAGTCTGGTCTGTGTCCAGCTGTACTCTCCTGTTGCTTTCCTGTGCACAGGTGTGTTAGAGCCTCCTGGAGCACTGGCTTGACCCACTAAAATCAACTGTGCAAAACCTGGAGAAGCTTTAGGTCATTTTAGTGAGCTGAGTAAGCATCAGCTGAGCAGGATGGTGCTTTTGGAGGGAAGCATTTAATTACCTTGATAACTTTAATCGTCTTGATAACTCACACTGTCCCTTTCATTATTCAGTCTTTTGCAAGTTTGTATTGATTGCTCAGTCTTTTGTGTGGAGGATGGCTCGACTCTGCAGTTTCTACAATAAGCAAAATCTCTATCAAAACTTGTTCCATGGGCTTTTTTTATGGTTCTCAATGCTCTTGCATCATCTTAAAAAGACAATTGAGTTTATCTTCTCAAGATAAAGTTTTGGAAATACAAGTGCAGAGAAACAGAAGGCTTCAAGGTTCCATCTATTCATTCTCACAGCTTGAGGACAGTAGAAGTAACTTTGTACAGCCCTTTTCACTTTGTGTATTTTATGTTCAGAGCAGGTAGGCATGAGGCTGGTGGGTAGCTGATGTTATCCTAATGGACAGATGGGAAGGAGAAAGTCGTTAATTTAGACCTTAATCATCCAGATATTGAGCTAACATTAGAACTCAGTGCCTTAACTCTTAGGCTTGTGCAATCAGCCCATAATTATTTGCCCTATGAGTGACGAAGTGCCCGTAGCCCCCGGTGATCTCAGTCACAGTTATGAGTGCTCAGTGCTGCAGAAAATCAGGTCAAGTGTCTCACGGAGTGTCCACAGAGGAAGGAGCAGCTATGTCTGAAGAGTCTGTAAGAATAACAAAGGGAAAGGAAGCTTATTTTCATATGATCAGTCCATCAAAATTACGCTTACTTAAAAAAAAATAATAATTACAAATTTAAATTATAACGTTTCTGTTGTTGAGCGAGCCAGATCTATAGGCGATTGTTTTCATGAAGCACTGATTAGTATTTTTAATATTAGCTAATCCTAGGCATTAGAAGAAAGCAGTGTGTGATAATGTATTTAGAAGCTATTGGACTAAACACTGGAGATCAAACAATTGTCTGAGTGATGTGTGACATTTAAATTGATTATGCTATTATAGCCATGGTTAAAGGATAGTATCAGCTTTCCTGTGTGATCTTGGTGTCAGTCCCTTGGCACAGACCTGCACAGTACAGGAATTAGCTGCTACCTTCTGGAAATGGTAGCAGAAGATACAGAAAAACTGATTGGTTTTGGCAGTTCACACATTTTTAGAGACAGAAAACTAAGTATAGAAATGTGGTAGTATGACTTGGATGTTTTTGTCACGTAGGGATTTTATTCCCAGCTCTGGAAGAAGTGATTTGTGTAGCCTTTCAGTGTGAGGTCTTGCGTTTGGAATGTCGGAGAGCACAGAGTAATATTGCACACTATGATGTGACACTTCAGATGATTTTTCTGGCTGACTGGGCAGGACCTGTCTAGGCTAAAAGCATTTGGTGAGAGAAAGCAGCAACAGCTGTTTTGCCTGTAGAGTTAGTTCTGCATATTGGTGCAACTGAGGAAGACAACTGCAATTGAAGACAATTTAAATGGACACCTAGGGGTTGTCACGAGATAGTTCTTGATCCCACAGGTGTGGGTAAAATGTCTGGTGATACCTGTAAAGAATGGAAGAAAAGAAACTTCAGTCGATAATAAACATCTGCTAAATACTCCAGTTTTGTGTACAAGTCTCACTGTGTGATTATTGGCCGTATATTTTATTGAACTTCACGTGATTCCTGTGTGTCCAGTGCTCCAGTCTGCCCAGGTCCCTGTGAACGGCAGCACAAACATCTGGTGTGTCAAACAGCTCTCCCAGGGTTGAGGGTTTTGACATTGACGTGCCTTTGCAGGCTGGGAACTGCAGGTTGTCCTGGAATGGCTAACAAGAAGCACACTGGAGAGGGATGTGAGGTACTACTAAAAATATATCCAGGATGATTTTGATGGGTGTAGGAAGTGAAGCATTGCCATGCTGTGCTAGCCTAGTTGATGCTGTATTTCCTCCTTCTATCATAGTTTGACTGGATTAGGAATGCTGCAGACCACATACAGAGCTTGCTATGTACCATAGATAGTGAGGAACTCAGTAGTGCTCAGTGATAATCTTTCTATCACTTGGGCTTTCAATTTTGGCTTAAGTACTTATTAGAATGTGATAGAGTGAAATATATATTGTGCACAGAACTTCAATGAAATTATTTTAAAGATGGGCTGAATGAGTATTATGCCTTGTTTGGCCTTAAATGATGCTATGTGCTTTCAAAATCAGAGCTGAGAGTGGTGATCTAATTTGGCTTTCAATCAAGTGGCTGTAGGGTCAACATGAATTAATGTTTCAAGTTCCAAACCTGTAGCAGAAATAAAGCTTATGCTTATAGAAATATTTAATTCAGAGCTAACAAAAATTCCTGAGTTATGCAGAACACATCACGACATTTGGTAAATTTGTTACAAGGTTAGTTCCTGATGATTATTTTTCTATTTCTGCAGGATTTAGAATTCACATTTGCAATTTCTAGATACTATTTCCACTTTGCAGATGGATAGCTGGATAGGAAGGGTTTCTGTGGTGTGCCCAAGATGTTGGATAAAGCAGTGAAGGCTAGAATTGATCTGCCTGCATCTGGGTCCTCTCTTCTCTCTCACCTGGTTGATGGAAGCTCTGCCTGGGTGTTCAGTGCAGGATTGTTGTTTGTGCTGATGCTGATGCCTTTTCGTAGTGGTCAGATGCAGGTTTTGGGCAGGAATATTGGAGGGACAAATCTTGTCTCTAAACTCTGAAAAACTAGAATTTTCCATGTCTTGTTTTCTGGCCCTGTGCAGGAGCATGACACACTATCGTGTACTCCAGCAGGGAGCACCAAGGGAGAGAGCAGTGTCATTAGAAAATGGGAAATGAAGGAAGGGGGTAAAGGCATTACCAGTTAATTGTAGAAGACATTCCTTCATTTGTGTCAGTTTGCTCATGTGTTTGAATATATTTTGCACTTGGAAGGGATAAGGTGACTTGGTCAACAAGGGAATTATTTCTATTAGAAATCAGCCTAATGCCTGTTATCTTTTGTTTTGAGTATCTTCTAGGCAATGGAATTAATAATGTAGTAACTGCTAGATTAAGTAATTTATATTCTTTGTTATTTAAGTTTGGGTTCAACTTTATAAGATGTAGGTACGTAGTCCGTAATAGAGTTCATTTAACTTGATTTGGTTTTGTTGCTTGGAAGGACTCTATCAGGATGTTGTCAGTCTTTTAATTTGTTTAGTTTTTAGCTAAAATGGGTGGATTATTTTAGCACCAGAGAGGCAAACAACCTAAGGACTGCAAACAATGTGGACAGCTTTGTGTGTTAGTAAAAACTCTAGGAAATATTGATGGAATGCATGTACTGGAGTCATTGTTGTAAAATCCTAGTCTTTTTAAAACTGAACTCATTATGAGATCGTTATTGAAGAAACACTATAATAAACCAAACAATCTGCTAGAAAATACTTTTTTTACAAAGGCAGTTTTATATAATGGTCATTATGTCTGCCCTGATTATTGTACATGCTTGGAAAACAGGCAAAAAAGGGAAACATTTACTTGTTTCCCATTGTATGTTTGAACTAAATGGTGTCTTCTACTGCCTGCTTTATATTCCTCTACAGGTAATTTTAACTGGACCAGCATAAATTTATGTCATCTTAAAATATAGAGGTGGAGGTTCAAAAAGCTGCAAAGGTACAAAGGTCACTATAAAGGTGCAGGTTCAAAAAGATGCAGAAGATACGAAGGTCATCATAATTGGGACTGAATGAAAACATCAGCCTTTTTTTTTAAACTAAAATAGAAGCAGTTGACTGCATGTTGAAGGACTGTATTGTGTTTATTATAGTTTAAATAACCCCACATGCCGAAGTAGGAAGTATTCCTCCCCCTGTTCTGTTCTCCAGGACAGGTGACAAAATGGCTACGTGTCTCAAGCTTTCAGGATTTTTTTTGTCAATGACTTTGTTCTCAGCTGGAACGAGAGAAAGAGGGAGAGGTTGATTTTCTTGATTATGAGAACATCATCTTTCAGAAACAGGTATTTCTTTCATTAAAGCCAGAAATACACAAAGGTTCATATTTGTGTAGTCCATAAGGATCAATGAATTTTCCACGGTTGTCAAACAGTTCTTGTATTTTGTCACACACTGGCTGTGTTAATACAAGAGTGTAGAGGGGTAACTTTGTCATCTTCTGATGGTCCAGGCTGAATTTACCATAGAGGGGTGGTTTCTTCCAGCCCTGTTTTGCAGTTTCCTGTTTAGCATAAGGACAAGGAGAAAACAGCACAGGCCTTTGCAGTTCCCTGGTGTCAGGTTTTCTGCCTTTAACACTGTGAGTCCAGCTGCCTTGGTCCTCTCTTCTTCTTCTGACTCTTTATACCCTTCACTCCATACTTCCAAGTCAGGACTTTGCTTTTCAAATAAGCTATCTCTGAGCAAGTATCCTTTTCTTTGTGTGTGAGAGCACTTCCCTAGAGCAGCTCAATGCTGCTGATTACTACATCTGAGCATGCACAGCCAGCAGTTGGGAAGGGTGATGAGTTTAAAAAGGAAAATTAAAAAAAGAAATCCCACAGAGCAGTTGTGCAGGATGCCTTAAATGTCTATGGAAGATACCTCACATGGAGCACACATAAATTTCCTTGAACTTCTTAGAAAGCTTTTCTGGAAAGTAAGATTGCCATGAATGCTGTTGAAATTAGATAATCTGAAGATGTAAGATGGATAGGTTTCCTTTGAGGTCCAGCTAGAATAAGCGTGTGTGTGTGCGTGCTTGTGTGAGTACAAAAAGATACTTTTTTTCTTCAGTCTTGTTCCAGTTGTAGTGAACTTCTCCATTTCAGAGATCTGAACATTGCCTTTATTTTTTCATATAGGAAGTCAACTCAGAACTTAATCTAATGCTGTGTTTGTTTATGATAAATTCTTACCGGTGTCTGCAGTGGTTGCTTTGTGTTGTCGACTGGACATGTCATTGCCCTGTTAAGAGCAATCACATCCTTTGGAACACAGTAATGAGCAGTGTCTCTAATGAAGAAATGCTTATGGAAATAGCACAAATAGCATATATGACATTTTTTTCAAGAACTCAGATTAACTTCTGTCTCATAGTGAAACTGGAGAGCTTTTACACCAGCCTGGTGTATTGGCCCCTTTAAACCATTAATACTAGAGTGGTGGATTTAGCTCCAAACAAACTTTTGGTTTGTTAACATGTGTTTTGCAACAAAATGGCTTGCTAATTATATGGTATAAAAAATGTAAATTTCATTATAAGGCACTGTAAGTAAGCAAAACTGTTGGTAGCACAAAGTAGCAAGTACTGGAAGAACAAGTTGTATGCAACTGTGAGTCTAATTGGAACTGTAATATGAAGAGGCAAAAAAGTCTGTTCATTCTGTACAGTTTGGTAAATAAACACCAATGTGTGTGTAGTAGGATGGAAATTATACTTTATATGCTGTACTGATTGGTTTAGAAGGGTGCATTTCATTGAGATCCTCCATTTGGTGCAGGTTACATTGCCTCTTCCTGGCTGGATTTTCCTCCTGCCTTGTGCAAAGCTACTAGAGCACAGGAAAAAAAAAGCCCATCTAGAGGAAATTAAGTATTTAAAGAAAAGAGTTTGAACATATCCCATGTTTTAAAAACACACAGTTGAGTCCTTGGTATGCCTTGCCATTGCTGAACTGCGGTGCTCCATGCAGCTCTTTATATTAGCCCAGGACCTGTAAAAGGGGAGACTGGAACAAATCTACTTAGTTTCTTCAGAACCTGCATTTTCTGAAAGACTAGGATGGCAGTTCAGTGTTTTATTACAGTGAAGACTATTGAATCTGTCACATTGTGCTATTATTTAATGGTAAAGTCACATCTGCTGCCATTAGTCAACGCCTTGGTTAGTCTTTTGGGTAGAGAAATGTTACTAGTGGTGTAGTGACGCCACAAATGCAGTCTGCTTTATTATTTAAACTTATAACTTCAGTTTCATTAAGTTAAAATACCTTCTGCTGCAGTTAGACCCTTGCACAGCTTCTGACTATTCTGTGAAATTCAGTCACACAAAGCTGTGAGCCAGAGGGTCTGATTGAATAGGTGTAGTGCCATTTAAACACACATATATGTGGTAAACAAGTATGGGAGGTAATGCAGAACATTTATTTTTAAATTTTTATTTAATTGCACAGAGTTGGCTAAATAGAAATGTGAAAACTGAATGCAAGTTTTGGGGTCATCCATTCTAAATTTCTTGTAGTTTAATAGCGATGCTACTTCAAAATTGACCTATTTTGTTGACAGCATATTTTATTCCATGTGTTGCTATCTTGGAGTCACATCTAAAAATTTTTTTCTCTCTCTTACAGACTGGACTTTGACATTCTTTTCATGAAAGAGGTTTCCAAGTAGTTGTCTTATAATAACTTTGAGAAGAAGTTCTATGTAGCTCCTACTTCCAAGAGTGCTGCAAAAATGATTACTTCAGATTTGCCAGTACTACAGTGAGTATACACTTCTCTCTATATTAGAAATCTTGGCTTTTAAAAAGGTTAAAGTAAATAGAGAGGTGATTGTGAAGATAAAGCACAAGCTTGAAAGAAGTGCATGTTAGTGTAACTGTTCCAGGCCTCCTGTGTTTTCATGTGCTGAAAAACTGTAAAAAAACCTGCAAAACACTTAATCAAAAATATAGTCTTTCTATGTATGGAGATTTAACTTAACTGTGCAAAGTAAAACAAGGTCTTTGCTACTTTTATGCTTCTGAATGTTGTGAGATTTCAGCAGCAGGTATTGGTTTTGGTCATAATAGACCATATTGTGTATTCCAGTTGTGTACTTTCTTACAATGAGGTGAATTTATTCTGCAAAAAGCCTTTGCCTTCTGCAGTTGAAGATAGCAGTGGCATGAACATGTTTTGGTCCGGCTGGGAAACAGGAGTGGCTAATGCACATGGGAACATGGCTGTGCTTGGATAAAGTGAGCTACTGGGAAGAACAGAGCAGAAGTCTGTAATAGAAGGAGCTGGAGAGTAAACTGAGTAGAGATGAGAAGGAATTTTAGAGACTGGAACCTGCTCCTTTCTTCACAGGGCAGGGAGTGAACACAGAGTGAAGATGCTCATGGGTTGAGGTAATGACAGGACAATCAAAACAGACCAAATGGACTTGGTTTGGAGAAAATTCATTTATTGCTAATTGAATTATTTGGGTGATAGTGAGAAATAAATACAAAACCTACCAGGTGTTCCTTCTACCCCTGCCCTTACCTCAGTTAACCTTCAAACTTTCATCCCACTCCATTCCTCATGCCCCCGTGTGGGTTCCCAGCCCACTTCCGCCTCTCATGAAGCCCTGGATCCCCCTCACAGGGCCCTGGATCCCCCTCACAGGGCCCTGGACCCCCCTCACAGGGCCCTTCATCCCCCTCACAGGGCCCTTCATCCCCCTCAGAGCTCCCTCTTTCACCCCTCTGCTGCCAGTGCCAGGCACCTGCGCCAGGTACATTTGGTAACTATCTAATGTTAATTTATTTTTGCTTGGAATGTTTTCTGAATTTTTTTTAACTTCAGTTTGTGTACGAACCTCAGTTTATCAGGGTTGAGTGGCGTTCCAAGCTAAGATTTCTAGTCTTGTTATTTAAGAAACTGAATGGTTGGACAATTGAAAATAAATTTGTCTGACCTTAATAATAGCATGCTTTGCATTACAGTTTTCTCTTGTATTTTTAAAACATCTTTAAAGAAGTTTACTTGTGGATGAGTACAGGCTAAAGCTGGGAATGACCTTGATGGGCAGCACTGAGTGGGAGTGTCAGCCTGAGGGGGTTCTTGTTAGCTTAGGAATTAGTTGTGGAAGAACATTTTTTTAGTTTGTATTTCCTGGATTTGCCATATTCAAGAAGTGAGGGAAGGTTTGTGAAATATGCCAGGAACAAAAAGCTAGGAGAATCTGTGATGGTAGTGGTGGGAAAGGGATATTTGCATTCCCACTTCAAGAACCCAGACGGACTTAAAAAGTGAATGGAATATCACAGAGTTTAAGTGCATATTAAAAAGTGCATATTAATGGATTTGGTAACTCTACACACCAGCTGAAAAACCTATGGGATGTTAAATATACCAACATATTCTATAGTCGGAGCCACTGATATTAAGCAAATCAAAGAGAGACAGAAAACAATAATATTGTTTTTTCTGTTAAAGTTGGGAATCATTTAATGCTATTCTGCAAAGTGTTGGTGAGATGTCATGCTCAACAGTACATGTAGTTTTGATTGCTTATGAACAAGAGGAGGTCTTTCATTTTAGAAAGAACTCAGCATGATGTGCACATAGAGGTTTTGGGACTCTCCTGAGGGCTCAGAACATTGGCTAGTGTGGATGAAGTATCAAAGAAAGTGAAAAATTCTAATTCAGAAGGTCCCAGTCAGGCTTTCATCAGGAAGAGCGCTGGCTAAGGGTGAGGAAACCTGAAACAATTTTTGGGATAGGGAGTATTAGCTTCACACATAAGACACAGTCCAGTTCCACACAGCCTGGGTTTTCTTTCTAGCTTTTAAATTAATTATTTGAAGGATTATAATAATCTCCTATTCCTGTGCTTAATTTCTACTTGTTTTTTGTTATGTTTTGTAATCTTTTTGGCTTCTCTCTTTAAACAAACAACCCTAAAGCCCATTTGATATTTTAATATACATTGATTGGGACCATATCATTTATTCCCTCCCAAATTCTTTGTTGAGGGAACATGAAAGGTGAATCTTTACCCTTTCTAGATTCATAGAAGTGGCTTCAGAACACAGTGAAGACAGGATTTCACTTATTGGTGTTTCAGATGTTTGGAGAAAACATCTGATGTATTCGATCTGTGTGATGGACAGTTACGAATCTTCTCTCAATGACATGACTCATGCTTGCTCCTTAGATTTTTGAAGATCAACCATGAGAACTGATTCATCCATGATTCATGAGCCTGTGCATTTAGCCATTTTTCTTCATGAATGCTTTTTTTTCCACAAGGCTGAATCTGGTGATAGCAATTACTCAATTTATCTCTGCCAGAATGTCAAGCCCCTCAGCTACAGTGATAAAAGCTTATAGAAGTGTTTTGGTTTCTTATTTTTACAAAACCTGATACATAAACACAGGTCTTTGCTGTGGTATGTTTTAAAGGGGCGTGTTATATAAATGCTATAGGTAGGGCTTTGTGGAATAGTAGAAGAAAGGTAAATTAATTTTAGTTTGTTTTACAGAGATGTGAAATTTACTGTGTTAATGGAAACATCTTTCAGAAGCATGACGTGGTCATGCTGTCCAGTAATCTGCAAAGAGCTGTCTGGTAATCTGTTATTTCTTCATTAACATGGATAGATTCAAGGATTAATAATTATAACTCTGGAATAATATCTGGAGTTTTTAGAAGGGATCTTGGAGTTGCTGCCACTTTTCTAGGGTGCTTTAGTTACCACAGAAATCAGAAAGCAAAGCAGAGTATACCTGATCCCTGAAAAGGGGTTCTCACTTGTCTCCTTTGCTCTGCTCACCCCAGCAGGGTGGGTAGGTCCCCCCACCTCTGTCAGATCTCTCAAGTACCTGTCATTTTAAAGGAGTCTTAAGACAGGAAAGATTTAGCTTTAGGCACTTCCACCTCTCCTTAGATGAGGCAGGTTTCCTTAGGCCCAGATTATCTTCCCTCACAACAGCTTTCAAACTGCAGTATGAAAATATGACTAAGCCAAAGTTTCCCCCTCAGGTGCCTAGTTGCACACACGTGGAATGAGGACAGGATAATTCTGGTCTATTAAGATGTGGATAACTGCTACCAGATAAATTACTTCTTAGCAGTTCTGCGAGATGTGTAGGGAATGAGGGAGATGGATGCAGGCCAGCTGCTTCTCTCCCTGAGTGTTACAAACTGACATAACTGCAGGCAGGCAGGAGATGCTGTGCTGCTGCTCTGAGTTCAGAAATAAGAGAAGGGGCATGTGTGTGTACCCAGAGCAACTGCAAGGCTGTGACAGAAGCAAGAGGCACCACCTCCCAAACTGAAAGGGCTCACAGCCATGCTGGAAGGGCCTTTTAGTGCAGGAGTTGGATGATTCAAAACAGAATTCCTTGCTGCTTGAAATGATATTTATTTTAATATGAAACCAGCTAAAGACTGGAGGGTGTCCTTGATCCAGTCTCCCTACTCCAAATAACGTGAGGTTTGAAGGAAACGTAGTTTTTTATGTTTTCCCCTTGCTCCTTACATATATTCTTTGTTGGGAAGAAGTTTCCTTTCTTCCTCGCATATTGTTACGGTGAGATTTATTTTGTTTAATTTGAAACATTTATGTTCGAGCTGCTTGTCTTGATCACCTTATCAGTGGAGAGAAAACAAAATTTATAAAATTTAAACTGTCTGACCAGTTTTGGACACTGACCTTAGTATGAGGTATCTTGTACATTAAGATTTTCTGCATTGCATATGTCTCTGATTTAGATTAGATGAATCTCACCCTTAGTACTAATTTATTGAGCTTTTCCCAAAAGGGGAAATGGCCAAAGAGGCTTCCAGTAAATCAGAGAAGTTTTACCAGAAGAATATTAAGAGAATCAGGTTTAAGGCAACAGTCTATTTAAGGCAAAGAATAGGTGGTGGTTAACTGTTCACTGTTCCTTCCATATGCAGTATGGAAAGATTTGAAAGTTCCAGAACTAGACAAATTTATCTGGAGGTTTTGCTGGACTGGACTGAGGCTGTATAGGAAAGTTGAATTCTCTGTGGAGTAGATGCATGTGAAGTAGTAGTAGAGTTTAATTTATTTATATTGCTCTGGTGTTTCAAGGGAAGAGTTTGAGCTGTTTGCCTAGGAGGATTGCTGAATCTGTTTTTAATAGAGAGAAATTTTTATCCTGATGATCCTAGGGGTGCAAGTTTATAAGCTAGCAAAGCACAGTGTTTCCCCAGGAATGGGGGTATTGTTTAGATAGACACACCATGCCTGAAACTTTTCCAATAAGGATCTGAGCAGACCAAAGAGAAAAGCTTTGGGTTTATTTTTTTTTTTAGAGAGAGCAATAGAGAATGGTTTTAATTTCTCTCAAGCAACAGAAGGGAGCAAATATTTTTATGGGGTTCCTTACTTCTGCATTGAAAATCTCTTAAAATTGCCATTGTGAGCCAATGTACATTTTTGTCAAGTTGACTTGCAGTGTGATGAGGTATTGGAGTAAAGGCTGGATACATCCAGCTGCGTAAGCATGTTTTCAGCTGTATTTACTGCATTGCTTTTCTCTGCTCTGGCCCTAATCTACCAAACAATTTTGTTTGGGGTATCCTTTATTTGATTTTATGCTTTTTACATTTTTGGGTGTTTTTCCAACTACATAGCTTGATGCTATGTTTTTCAAATTTCATATTTTATGAAGTGAAAAAGCTACTTTTTAATTATATCACAACAAAACTGTATTTTCATTATTTTGTAGAGGTATTGCATTACAAGCATGTAATTTGTGAACTCAAATGCACTTTATGGAAAATGGTTTCTCATCTAGTATGCCTGATTTTCTGGGGTGTATAGAGTATTTAGAGATTATCCACTGAAGTTACTTTTAGTAAGAGAAACTCATCTATGTTCTTCTGTATTCTGGCTTTCGTAAAAAATTCTGTGGTCCCTTTGGTGTTTTTGTGCTTGCGAATAGGAAAAGGTTGGAAAACAATGTCTTAATATTAGAAATTCATCACAGTTCTGCAGAATTGTTTGAGTGAGAGCAGACCTAGACAATCCAGTAATTTCAGTAAAGAGGAGTATGAGAACATTCCCAGTTCTGATACAATGATATCTTTCTGCATTATTAATTGGCTTTCTGGTGGTACAACAAATTTGTGAAGTATTCCTGATCTATAGAGCAAAATACAATATAACCCCCACACAAGGTGGAAGATGTATGTAGATCTTGGCTTGCTGGAGATTGTCAGTTTTTCTAGAGCACATCACTAATGCTGCTGTTGATATTTGAGGCTCTATAAAATATGGAATAGGTCTGGTTTTCACCTTCCCTTTGCACAAGTTGTACAGCAACTGAACTCCTTTCACTTCAAGGAAATTATTCTGGATTTAAAGAAGTCTATGATTATAACTTCACTTGAGCCATCCTTGAGTAATCTAGGACATTATTAGTTGTAAATGAAAATTTATAGAGATCTGGTGCACTGGTAGTCTTGCACAGTAAAAATAAAGCCCATCAATAACAGTTATGGTTTTCCATGTGAGCTTCTCTTGGGCAAGATGTAATGCCTCAAAAAAGATCAATTGCAATCTGAGTTTCTTCAAGCAGCCATGTCTCTTTGGAAGGCAGAGAAATACCTGTGCCTCTGGCTGGGAGGAGTGGTGAAAATTGGGGGATTTTTTTTTTTCTTATCATGATTTAAATCTGAAATGGCAACAAATGAGAAATTATTGTTTGGGCTTCTCTGCTGACAAGAGTTGAGCACTGTCAAAGCTTTTCCTTTGTACAAGTGAAAATATTTTTCTAACTGCAAAAATTACAAATGTCTTCAGATCAAAGGGTTTGGGCCTCACAGTCAGCATGAATCCTTTTTATTAATAGCTGCCCAAGCCCCTTGTCTTGGGGTGTGACTGGAAGCTGTGTGGAAACTTGTGCAACTGTGCTAATGGTGAGACAGCTGGACTGGACTCCACATTGCTCTTGGGGCCTTCAGAGCAGCTACAAAGAGTAAAAGAAGTTCTTGGTAGTGAATACATTGTGGGATTGATGAATTGAGCTGTTTAATGTGCTGGTTAATATAGCCAGTTTTGAAGTGTAACATGTTTTCAAATGAAAATGAATTTAAAGAATTCCAGTCAATAAATGACATTGCAGCCGATGAAAAGGGAAGGCCTTTTGCCAGGGCTAACAATGCTCAGTTCCTTGGTTTGCAGAATAAATGGGGAAAGCATTTTAATGCTGACTTTGTTGTTGTTTATTTGGTTTTTTGCTCAAGACTGAGTATTTAATTGGTCAGTTACTTGTTGATTTCAAATCATTTGAATTTATTTAATGTTTTCCCCCCCTAGGGATTCTACAAATGAAACTACTGCGCATTCAGATGCTGGCAGTGAGCTTGAAGACGCAGAAGTCAAAGGAAAAAGAAAAAGGGGCCGTCCCGGCAGGCCTCCAGTATGTCTAATTTATTTTGGTTTTGTTATGCATCTATTTAATTTATTTTTGTTTTGCTATGCATCTATTTGTAATTGACTGCAGACTCTTTTTCATCTGATCATCTTGTGGTCACATAAATAGGCTTTTAATGAGTCCTGTGTCAGATTTTATGAAGACTTCTAGTATGAAATATTTATCAAATTGATGTGCAAACAATGTTTGGAGTGTTTAAAAAGGGACATAAAAATGTTCTCATAATAGCTATTAATTTTTCTTTTGTTAGCTGCTTTAATGAATAATACAGTTTTGTTATTATTGTCATTACAACATTCTTCCAGATATGAGAATAACCTCAGTAAGTACAACCACTTTCTTCTTGAAAGTTGTAATGGACTTTAAGTGACAAATGACATTTGAGCCATCCTTTTATTACTGATAATCTCTTCATGTGAGTGGAAGAATTGCAGCATGATTACTAGATTCCTGAGAAAATCTATTAACACATTTAAGAGTGACGATTGACATACACTGCATTCTACTTACAGACTGGGAGCTTCAATGTATCCTCTGGCATAGTGCAGCAGGTGATACGGCTGTCTTTGTCTCTGCTGGCCTATTAGCTGGAACATACAGAAACAATTCTCTCTTACATGGGGTATTAGGGAGGCTTTCTCTTTTATTTTCATTTATTTTATAAAATAGCCAATTCATTGGAAAATAAAGGGAAAGTTGTGTGTCATGTTGTCCTTCACCTTGGTTCTTGAAGATGATCAGTTTAGTTCCTGTGGCTGTATCACTTGAAGTACACAGTGTGGAGTAAGACTTGGTGTGAACTTCTGTGTGTTTGTTATTAATGAGTTTGATTCACCCCTTAGTGTTGCTCTATGAATAAACTCGCAGTATGAGTATGCCATATATCTATATAGCACTAGTAGATGGAGATGATTTTTTTTTTTAACCCTCAGGGCTTTGATCCTAAGGCTTATCTCAAGCCATGGGCTTGGTGAGGCTGTAAGAATGGACAGATCCATATGTTACTCTCAGGCATGCTGGACAAGCTGGAGCAAATTCCTCTTTACTGTTGGTTTTCAATTTGCATCACAATCTCTGGAATTACTCAGGGTGCCAACATTTTAAATCCTGGTCTTTTCTGGGCATGTTGTCTTCCTTTATGAAAGCTCTTGAACACTTTCGTATGATGCATATATTCTTCATCAGATAAATGGATTTGCTCATGAACATGAAGCCTCTTCAGAGCAAGCCTTAAAGAAGTGTTTAAAGAGAACAGCTTATCTGTTTACATAGCTGGTAAGCAAAAGATAAAATGAAAAATTATCTTACAAATATTTCATTAGGAACTCTGTGGGGTTTTGTAGCTCTAATAAAAAAAAGCAGGCTGGTGCAACCTGATTGCTAACCCAGAATGTTGTCACAATATAGGAATTCAAGTTATAGCAACACTAGGGGTATTTTGTACCCAGCACACACTCACTGGAAGGGAAAGGTGAATGTTACAAAAAGCATTTCTCATTCCTCTGTTTCAGTTTATTAGTAGCTCCTATGGGAACATTTGCTGAAGCACTCTGCTGGTCCTGCTATCAGGTTTCTAGGGGAGGAATTGCTCATTTTGCTTAGAACAGCTCCAGGCTCATTAGGTGTGTGTGATTGTCAAGTGATGAACAAGTCAGAGGAAGCAGCCATTGCTTCATTCACAAAGTGATAGACTGTGAGCTGACTGCTGCTGCCAAGGAGCAAGACCTTAGGGGTATCAGGGGGAATTCTGTGGAAGCTCATCTTAATGCTTAAGAGGAGTCAAAAAACCTCAAATCCAGTCTTAAAACTTAGAGGAAGAAAATAGAGAATGAAACAAATACAGTGTCCTTTATAAAACTGTAGTTTGTCAAAATTCGGAAGAATTTGCTCACTTCTACTTTTTCTTTCCCTTTTGAGCTCCATCCCGAAATCTCAGGAAAGTATATATTAGGAGTGGAAGAGTTTCAGAGAGGAAAAACAGTATGGTCGTTTATGGAATAGGACTCAGCAGATCTCATTGCAACCTCCTAGTCAGAATGGGGTCAGCTTTGGGATCAGACCACATTGCTCATGGCTTTTCCAGTTTGATTTTGAAAACTACCAAGGCTGGAGACTGCAGAGCCTCTCTTAGGTGCCTATTCCATTTTACTTCATGATAAATTTCTCCCTTGGTTCTGCTACTAAAAAAAAAAAAAAAAAAGCCCCAAAAGCAAAAAGCCACTCAACGTCTAGTATCTAGAGGGAGGAGAAATGCAAAAACCTTGGAAAGGCTAATCTAGGCAATTGCATTTACAGCATTATTGGATGTCAAAAGCCAGGGACTTGATAATTGTATTGTTTAGCAAACCATGTTGCTAACCCATCCATTTCCCTTGAGCGAATTACCTGGTTCTTACAGGAGGTGCAGTTCTGACATTTCCCTCCCAACTCTTCACTACTGTGAGTTTTGTTCCCTTCACAGGTACCACCTACCTTTACTGTCAGATGTGAAACAGAATAAAAGGTTAAGTTAATTTCAGAAATGATTTTCTCAACTGAGATTTAGTTTAGATGATTTTAATTTCTGTTACAGACCTGAAGAATGGTAGCCCAAAGGCTCTTCTGATTTCTGTGGCTGGGATTTTTTTCTAACTAAAATATTATGGCCTAATAAGATTTAGTCTCTTCCTGCAAATGCTGATTTTCTGATGTCCTTAGGCCATCGCAGCTACCACGGCACATCTGCCATAAACATACTGACCTCTTTTGGAAAGGGACTTAACTTTGTGCTGCATGATCCTATTACAGAGCTGCGTAGAATATATTCTATTAAATATATGTATGTATTTTAAACAGGTTTCTGCTGAGTGTCACAGAATGGACTTGACCTTTTATCAGAAAGATACACTACTACAAGAGGATTTTCCAGATTGTTTTCCAAAGAAAGATATTCTCTGCGGATTTGAGATCTCTGTAAGATGATGGAGCTCATTTGAAAAACTCTCTTTTATAGCAAATACCTCTTCAGTTCATAGAGAACCATAATGCTTTGGGGGTACCTTCACTTTCTAAAAAACTTGGAACTAGTTGATCTTTAAAGTTTTCCTTACAGTCCAAGTCATTCCATTCTAAAACACTGCTTTTCAAGTAGTCCCTTCACTTCCATACACTGTTCTAATGAGTACTTGACTGAGTAGGCTAGACAGTCAATTTGCAAATAGATGAAGTGCATTGGTCTTATAGAACAGCTCTCAGACTCTAACCTGACTGTCCTGAATTCCCCAGCCCTTGCTGAGTTTAGCAGGGGCTGTGCCATGTCCTGCTCTAGTGGCTGGGGCTGGCCATTGGCCATGTACCCTTCTAAGCACTTGAGTCTTGTAGAGCAGATGCCCATGGAGTGATGGGCCAAGAGCTGAGTCTGTCCAGCCAGTGGGGTGTTGTGGTGCACATGTTTGTGATACTGTGTATGAGGATAGCATCTGGGTATGTATTTAATGAATTCTGGGGGCTCTATCTAAGGACTGACTTCTACAGTCCTCTCCTTGAAGTTCCTGAGTAATGCTGGTCAAAATGCCCTCTCTCTGCTGCATTATTGAAATACATGGGTATGGATGTGCTCTCCTATTCTGCGTAGGAGATTTGAAAGCCCAAGGGCTTACGATGCAGTCTAGCATTCACATCAGTGAGCTTAGGCTCAGATGAGTTATTTACCCATCCTTTTTTGTCTCCTCTTCTGGATCAACACTTTGTTCAGCATTGTTGGCATGCTTTATTTTAAACTACCTGGCCTCACCTTCCTAGACTTCAGAATAGCTTGGCTTAAACCTCAGCTGCTGGAGGTTGAGGCAGTGAGAGAGATCCCTGGCTGTGTTTCAGATATGAAGTAGGAGTAGACAGATTTAATCTTTAATTCAGAGGGCAGGGAGAAGCATCAGTTTGTCTCTTCCAGAGGTGGCAGTTTGGAGGTGTCTGCTGGTTTCTCTCTCATCCCATACTCAGAGCCACAGCGTATCTTTCTCCACTTAAAGCAAGATGAGACAAGGCACTTCTGATGCTTTTGTCCCCAGCAAAGCCTGTACAATTTTGCTTTCAGGTCCTTTTGTAGTTTTTGGTATGGAGGAGACAGACCACAATGCCTTATCTTTGCATTCATATGGGAAATTTTAACTTTGCAGCAGATTCCTGGCCTTATTTAATCTTGCAGTATAGATGTTAGATACAGCAGGGGATTGAGTTTTGCTTGTAGTTCCAAGTCATACATGTCCTGATTAATAACAGGGAGGAATCCACTTAGAAGAATTTCTTTTCATAGGAGTAGAGGTTTGTGGTTGGTGTGATTTACATCAGTGTCCTGTTTCAGCTTGCCTGCCTGATGATTTAGGTCTGTCCCTTACAACTGAAGGGAGCCTGTAGTTAGTAGAAATGCAGTGCATCTATAGCATCTTTGTGAAGAGTTTTCTATCCTGTTACCTGTAGCATTAAAAGTTTTCCTTTTAAGCTTTTGATGGGATGGTTCTTGTATTTTTGGCAATCTAATCTATTCTTTGTTTTTCTGTGGAAATAGTCTTTTTTTGGTAGTAAATGCCTCAGCTGGAAGAATTGAAATTATTCAAGCATTTATAGCATACTCTCTTGATTCTTCAAGATGACTTCTAGAGCTCTTGATAGACTTTTAAATAAGGGTGAAAAATAGCACCACCACTGCCACCACTGCCTCTGCTTTTTTTTTTTTTTTTTCCTAAACTGCAAGTGCTGCAGTTGAAGCAGGTCTGGATGCTCTGGGTGCTAGGGGACCTGCACCTGTCTTTATTTGTAGGATGAGACTTTCACAGGGAGCATCTTGTTTGTTCCTATGACCGAAATAGTCCACAGGACTGTTGGAATCCAAGAACCTTCTCCCTGGATTGCCACGATGATGGTATGAAATGTGTTGTAGTCTTTTTATAATCAGGATTAATTCACGAAGACCTCAGGCATTACCATTCTTCCACTTAACACGAGCTTATAACACAGGGTCTGTTGAGGGGCTGGTGCCTTGGAGAGGCAAGTCCTTCAGTCTTACTCAAGTGGAAGTTAAAAAGCTGCTTCCACCTTCCCTGGGAAATGGGATATCTGTTCCTCTAAATGACTCACAGTGTGAATGCACATACAGGTCATTGTTTTCAGGTGGTGTGTTAGGTCGAGTTACTGACTCTAGGACTTCTACTGCCTTTATTTTTTCATGGAGTGCATCAGCTTGGGGAAAGTTAATGGAAAATGTCAAGCCTCTTTCACTTTTTTTCTGGTAGTGTGTGAATTAATTTTCACTGTATTACTTGACTTTACAAATGTGGATCACTTTATTTTCTTCATAGTAATTTTAAAGACATGAAAGGAAAAGTATTGTGTAGCTAATTTCTTACAAAATCCTGAACTGTCATCATTTTAGTTTAATTGCACTCAAGGTGAGTATTTTGTTTCTTTTTTTCATTCGTTTAAGCCTTAAAGCAACATGGAAGGTATGTGACAATCAATATGGCCATTTTTGCTTGTTGCTTCTGTGGCATATTCTGGAACTTCTGAAATTCCTAATGCTGGTGTATATAAACCCTCAATTTTGTTGTCACAAATTTGAAAAGTCATCAGTAATTTCTGTTTTCATTTGGCACCTCAGTCCATTTTGACCAGCCCAGCTGTCCTGAGTTTTGGAGTGAAATCACAAATGTAACTGCTGCAGCCTCTCAGCTCCATGCAGCATCTTTCTTGATGTGTGATTAAAAAGCCTCAAGCATTCTTATCTTTATCCCTCCCTTTGGCAGTCCTAATTCACCCACTTCAGAGCTGAAAGCTGTAAAATGGTGTGTAATAATCACAATTTTTGCTCCTGTTAGGAGAGGTTAGAGGTTCCGTTTTTCCTGAGTCTTGATGAGCATTTGATGGATCCATGGTAGCAGACCTGCTACAAATTCACTCTGATCTTATGAAATATCTCATTTTAGAGCTGTCAGTGATAGTCTGACAGGTTTACTGGGGCCACACCCATCCTTGAGCAAGGCTCTTTTTGTGTGGAAGCTCTTCATGGTGTTAGAGAACTTTTTTTTTTTTTTTCCCCAGAAGGATTACCCTTTCCTGAGAGTGCATGTATCTCTTTTCTGGGATGCACGGTTGCTTGTGCCTGGCATCCTCAAAGCCAAACATAATTTTTAGATTTGTAGCTTTTGCATCTCCACTTCCAAAAGCACCTTGCCTTAGGAGATATGCCACAGTTGCTCTATATCATGAGTGAGTCTTCTCTGTGTTTCTACAGAAGTACCAGTCCTGCCTTTTCCTTCACTTGCTCCAGTGGTGGTGGAGGATGTCTCCATCCTGGGATAGAATCATAGAATACCAGGTTGGAAGGGACCTCACAGGTTCAACCTTGTCTGGCAAAAGCACAATCTAGAAAAGATGCCCTAGCAACCTGTCCAGCTGAATCTGAAATGTCCTATGTTGAGGAACTCCCAGATTCTCTGGGGAGGTTATTCCAATGGCTGATTGATCTCGTTGAAGTAGGATCTCCTACTGAACTTTGTACTCAGAGGCAAGAACCTGTATGAAGCTCAAACCTTGTCAACATGGCCTGCAAAGATTCTTGCTGTAAATTCAGAGACATTATGTGCATATAATATTTGACAACTTGCATTGTAATACTGTGTTTTAATGACTAAGGGAATGTCATGTGCTTTGTGCTTGCAAAACTTCAGAGCACCAGACAATTGCTAGTGAATCTATATATGACTTTCTTTTATATTCACACTCTGGAATGAGATTGAGCTTGGTCTTCCTGCCAAATGCCTGCTGGGTGGAAGAGGGGTGGATGCCCTTTGGCCTAGTGCCTTTCCACCCGAAGACAATGTTAATCCTTGCCTAGCTCAGATAGTTCACATTTTGGATTTTCTTGTCTCAAGTGGAGCATTTTGTCTACTTGTTTTGTCTCTTGAGGTAGGATTCAATACGGATCCTGCATCTGGATTTTGCTACCCCAGCTTGGATACACAATGGCTTTGTTAGATGCAAGATTTTCCTCCGCTCTGAGAGATGTTCTCATTTTCAAAAGAAAATCTACACCAGAGAGAAATTTTATTGAAGTAGTCTCAGAAATATATCTGGTGTTAATTCAGGGCCACGATATCGAAGTATTTACTTGGACTTGAAGAATCTGACTTTATCCAGTAATTTCTCAGAAGTACATGTGTCAGTTATTTCTGTACCTCTTCTGAGGGCTCAGTGGTGATCTTGCCCTTCCAGTTCAGACTAGGAGCCTTGGTTAAAGCACCTCACTTTTCCCAGGATACCTGACAAAGGGAATTTAAACTGAGCATTTGTATGCCTAGTTTTGAGCCTTTGTCTAGTACTCATGCTCAGGTACTCAAACAGGTGGCTTTTCTCATTGCTTTCATTAACAAGGTGGCTTTGGATATGTGCATTTCACATCTGTCTCTTACTTCCTTTCCCTTCATCCTTGCAGTGTTTAATGCCTCTCTTTCAATTACATGTTGACAAAAACTGAGTGTAAAGGGGGCTCGCACTAGTTTCTGTGGAGGGCATCAGTTTGCATTCAAGCTTTTATTTAGCAGTCCTTGTAGCTAGGTGAAGTGCTTACTGTCTCCAAGATGGAATAAGTGCATGGATTATATATCTCAAAAGAGTCAATTTACTTCTAATTCTTTCTCATTTTAATAAATAGTGATCACATGTCTCTTTTGAGCTCAGTAGAACTTGAACATTTCATATGTTGATAATATTCTTGCTGTTACAGGCAGCTTTGCACATACTTAAAAATTCATTGAGGGAGATACTCTTTTGATCCTAAGTGCAAATGTTATCCAAAAAACTTCACAGAGACTGTACCATTATTTTAAGCTTTCCAGCTTGCATTTCTGTGCAAGTCCTTAACTGAATATTTGCAAGAGGCGGTTGCACTCTACCTTGCCCTTTGCTTCAGCCCTCTGGCCCCACCTTTTAAGGCAGTGATCCCTTTGAAAGCATGGGGAAAGCTGGACTTGCAGGGCTGTTTTCTGCCAGCTCTCTGCCAGAAATGAGATCCCTTTCCTCTGCAGTAAAATTCTCAGTGTGTCTCCACTGTAATATGTGACCGAAAATGTCGACTTTGTGTTCTTTACTAAAAGCATTAATAGAAATTCAGCTGACAATATACTTGAGTAAACGGTGCCATGCGGATATTGTCCAAAATTTAATTGTGTGTTGTTTTCTTTAACATAATTCCTCACAATAGCTTCATTGTTCTGTGGAAAATAGTAGATTTTGCTTTTGTTTGCCTCACAGTAGGGAGAAAGAACAGAATAAGGAAATAAGAAATCTGATGTTATTTTCCCCAGGGTTTTTTTTTTGTTTCTGTTTCACAAATGACTTAAATTCAGAGCAAATGTTCAGTAGGTGAGTCTTGACAGGTAGTGTCTATACCACCTGATTAAAACCTTGAAGAACATAGAGAAAATTTGCTTTAAGTAATTTAGACTCAAAGGGAAAATGTTTTAACTCATAAAATTTTGAAGCAAGAGGCCGTTGTGGTGATCTACTAAATCTGACTGTACAAATTCGGTGATTTGAGTTGAAGAGCTCACTGTGTACAGAGTTTCTTATAAAAGTTGTATGAAAATACAGAAAATGAATGTTAATGTGGCAAATGTATTTTTAATAACTTACTGTCTTAGAAAGATCATTAGTTAAGATCACCAGTTATTCTCAATGCCTGTGTTGTGTAAGACTCATATGGGGATCAACATGAACTGGTACTCCAGCACTGGGGGTTCACCACTGACTTGGAGTGACCGCTACTTACCTTGACATGGCAGTGGCTTTTAAATAGTCCCTCAACAACTACTGATAAATAAAATTATATGTACCTGACTGGATAAAGTCCTGAGCAACCTGGTTGATTTTCCTAGCTGACCCTGCCTTGATCTCTGGAGATGCCTTCCAGCCTGGCTCCTCCCATGATCTTTGTATGTATAAATGTGTGTGAGGGTGTAACCATGTAATGTTTATGGATTGTTTATAAAGAAGTGCTGGGTGATTTCAGATGTAGCTATAATAAACTTTCCCTCTGCTGGTTTTCTTTGCCCAGTCTGCCACTAAGAAACCGCGGAAGTCTCCAGCGGACAAGGGGCGTTCCGACGCTGGAGCTCGAGGAGCGAGTCGTGGGAGAGCCAATGGCCACCCCCAGCAGAATGGAGAAGGGGACCCTGTCACTTTGTTTGAGGTGGTTAAGCTGGGAAAGAGTGCTATGCAGGTAAAATGGCTACTTGTGTTCCTCCTCACAATTTAGTGTATCCTGACTGGAGTCCAGTCTAAGCTGTGCTTTTGTAATCAGTAGTATTTTCTCATGGCTGCATTGGTCCAACAGACTGTGTACAGTAAAGTACAGTACTGAGTGGGTTCTGATTGAGGGCTGTCGTGTGTCCTGCTTGAAGAACAAGAGACCTGGCAGAAAGTCATTTGTTTCAAATTCTGTTATTTTGTTCATTATTCCTAAGTTAAAAATATATGTTGATATTAATCAATTCATTAAAGTATATCCTATAGCAAGCTTTATATGGGCAAAAAGTGTATGAAAATAATGACAAATACAAGCCTTTTTTGTTCACTTGTTTTTTCAAGAATACCTGCTCACACAAGTAGTTTGGAGCCCTTTGCACTGGAACTTGCATTCCCACTGTCCCCATCAGGACAGCAGGTGAAGGCTAAACTATTTGCCTAGACTTCCAATGAGTCTTGAGGGAAAACATTGACACGTCCCTGGAGGCAAATTTTTCATTGTAAAATAAGATCGTCCTAGTTGCCTCTAGAAATGTTTCTTACCCTCTTATGTTTTGATCAGGTCAAAGGTCTTTACAGGATATGTGGAGCCAGGTGAGTCACACCTCAAGACCCTGCAGAGGATTGGTTTTGACAATGTTGTGTGGTTTTAGTAAGCTGCTGTGCTGCAGCTCTTGGTTTTGATACTCAAAGGAGAAACAATGGGCCCAAAACACTCCAGCCCATGCTGTCCAAAGCCAACAGTCATTCCTGCTCTGAAGGACTGTTTAAGAATTTACTTTGCATTTCAACAACACAGGAGTTAGGCAGTATCAGTTAGTTTGTTTTGATGACTAACATGAGAAAAGTACAGATTAGGAAAATTAGGTCCTAAGTCCCATTCTCAATATTACTTTTAATGTAGCTAAAAGCTAAGCCTCTTTTAAGTCCCAGAGGAATTAAAAATTACAAATGAGTGAAAGTTGTTGAAAATTTTCCGTCTCAAATCTGTGGAAGTCTGAGGTATAGTTTTAAAGATGTAATACACAGGAAGGAAATGAGGATTTTTGTTCTTCATAGTTTCTATGTTTACACTTATTTAGGATTGACCCTTCTTATCTAGTAGGTGAAGACAGAACAAATTTACTCCTAACAAAGCTACAGATTCCTTATGCCTTTTTTTCCCTACAACAGAGCTTCCAACTTTGTTTGGTTTTCAGCACTTTTTCAAATTTTGTTTTTGGCAGGAATTGAGGAAACATCTGGAGTCTATTTTCTGGTTTTACTGTGGTACAGAACATACAATATACTTGATGTAGTATAGTTGACTTAGAGTTATTGATATTTGCAGAAGCCAAATGGAAAGGAATGGACGACTGCTTTGATATTTGATGACTCTGTGTGTATGTGGAATTGAATTTGATACATTTTATCTATTTCAAAAGAGATGCTGACACAAGTCTGCTGCAGATTAAATGCAAAAAAGAAATTATCTGTATGTTTGTATTAAGAAACCTTTGGAATTCAGATACAAAGAAGTTGTTTTGAGAAGTGGAGAATTTGTGTATGCATGTGTAGGTGGATGTGTGTCTGTATATTCACATATACATACCTGTATCCACAAATCACATATGCATAGACACACACATGCTTAACATGTGCCCAGCTTGTAGGTAGGAGAAAAAGTACACAGCACCATTTAAGCAGGGGAGAGATTATACACAAATGATAAAGGAGTAGGCAAGAGTATTTGAAGGTCTGGAGTGCAAACAGGCATAATTGACTTGAGCCCTAGTTTCAGGAGTATGCATCACTTGGGCACCTTTTGAAAAATTTACTGTTGGTAAAAATACTCTAAACAATTAAAGAAACCCTATAGTAGGAAAGAGAATGCAATTAAAATGTGATTTAATATTTTTTAACTTGCACTTTTGGACAGTCATCTCATATGAAACCAAGATTCTGGCAACCAAACTTACTAGTGCCTTTGTACTTGTATTTTCCATAATATCTTAGGGATTTTGATGTAACAATTAGTAATGCTTGGCATTTATGTTTTTCATAGTTTTTATGCAGGTTTTTTTGTTCAATTTTAGCAATTTTGTCAATGTTGCATTTTTCAAACAAGTGCCATATATTTGCATTCGGCCAAACATATTCTCAATATTTAGTTCTTTCCCTGTAATATGCACATACTTTTTTTTTCTAGTGCTCCTAAGTTTACTTCCAGCATGAAAAGCCAGGAAAATTCAATTAATATATTCTGAGATTACATGGAAATCATGTCATGTGCTTTCGTTTCTGATCTATCTGCTCCTGCTGTGTACTCTCAGAATTTTTTTTAGTTGTTAGATTTTTCTGACTTTGTGATGCCAATTCATAAAAGTCTGTTGCTGAATTCAATTTTCACTTCTTCTAAGCTTCTCTATTTTGGTTCTCACAGCAGGATTCATTTATTACTTCTCTTCAAGCTTACTGCTGGTTGCTTCTTCCAGGGAAATAAAATCAGTTTAAGTTTTTGCATTTCAAGTATACATAACTCCAGGACTGCTCTTTGCATAAAATCTTTGCCTCTGTAACGGGGTGCTGCTTATGTCTTGCTTGAACTCTGTAAATCTGTTTGATGCCCACGTTAAGTTGGTATCAGATGGTTGTCAGTGTTTTTCATTTGCTCTGTAACCTTTTGTAGAGTTAGTGCCTCAGAAGTTGTTCTGTCAGCAGCTCTCTGTGTATGAAGTGTGATGTGACCTTCTGCTCATGCTTTCTGCAGGTACATTTTCAAGTGTTACTTCATTAAAACTATACCTAGAACTTCTTTAGTGGTTTTTGTTTTTGTAGTCAAACATGGTACTCTTCTGCTTTTTGTCATTTATCTCTTCCATATATTTATTTTTTAGTTATATCATTTTATGGTGACAGCTATATCCTGTACATTTCCCTACTCTGAACTTCCATAGGCAGAACCATCTCTTTCAGCATTTCTTGTGCTCAGCTGTCCACTGGTGGAAATGAAGGCTTGGGTGAGCCTCTGCTCTTCCAGCTGAGCTTTTAGGTAGCTAAAATCTTCAGACATCTCTTCATTGGTCTCTGACCCTGCGGCAAAGATGACAGGAAGCTAAAGATCTTTACTTCTGAGATGAGATCAGATTTTGTTTAGGACTCAGACCACAAATTTCTCATGAGTTAGTTATGACCAGTTATCTGTAATGAAGTTTGTACTACTGGTGGTCAAACCAAGCATAGAAGTGTTCTATTTTCTTGTCTGCAAAGGGGTTTTGTTCCCCCAGAACATCAGAGAGAATGGATCATCAGTAATTCTAGGAGGTGTTCAGTACCAAAACATGAACAGATCTGTGCCTTGATGACTCTGTAATATTCCATGCATTACCAGTAACCCTTAATTGGTGTTAGCAGTTCACTACAGAGTAGAGGCTGATTTTGAGGAAAAAAACTTTTAAAAATTGCCATCTCTGCTTATGCTCAGCTAATAAAAGGGGATCTTGGTGTTGATTAGACGTAGTTCAGGATAAATATGGCTCCATTATATGCCAGCAAGTATTTTAAGGTAAGTATCCAAGTTAGTGTGTTGTAATGGTATTTTTCATGGTGCCACCAGTTCTTCCTTGTCTCTCCAGAAATCAAGAATGCACAGGGTTCCTCACTGTTTTTACCTGCACATCTTGGGATATGGGGATTTGTGCCCTTTGAGGTCCCCTCCCTGTCCAAGTAAAGCTGTATTTATAGCACTGCTTACCCTGCCTTGAGAAGGCCATCTCTGGCAGTAGGTCACACTTATTCCTGATTAGTGACTATATAACCATATTAACCTTATGCAGGAGGAATTACATGTGTTTTTACATAGATCCTTGAGATTAAGAATATCAGAGTAGTTATGACTAAATCCAACAGCCTATCTCTGACAGCGGCAGTTAAGAGAGGCAATAAGGTGGCAAAAAAAGAATTTTGGGTATTCTCCCTACCTCTGAGTGTTTGCAGCTCAGGGCCACTGTGGTGTCTGTGTTCTTAGTGGCCTTAATGGCTCCCACTTCTCTGAGTTTTTTTTGTCCCTCTAGAAGTGTTTTTTTTTGCCAGATCACATTGTGTCTCCCTCAGCTATTTCTGAAAGCGAAGGTCTTTGAAGATTGAAAATATACAGCCATAGATTAAGTGCTACCCATGCTTTTTGTGTTAAAGGCATGTTTTAGTTTAATTGTCGTTTATTGTATTTTGACCGCTGTATCCTCCACCTTGAAGGATGGGTAATAGCTTAGGGTCTCCCAGATTGTTCCAGAAGCTCCTTAGGAGTTTGAGTATGCAGTCTCTAAAGTTTACTGGGCAAAATTACTGCATCTATTATTAATATTTAAACTAGTATTTTCATTTTACTAGGCAGATTTCTTCTGTAGCCTAATCTTGCTTTGGTTTTCATTGTATGGTACTGAATTAAAAGAAAAAAATCAAAACTAGGTACGTGTTTTTGTAGTTGTTACACTGGGAACAATTTAGCCACCAAATGAAGCATTAATTAATTAGAGGAGTATCCCTTAATACCAAATGAATTTTTCTGCAGTCATCACACAAGGTTTCTTTTCCCTTGTGATTTAATAAGATGAGAGATGATTTTGCTGTTAATGTGAACACAAGTGGCAGTAGTGCAGTGTGTGAAGGCATTTGTACCTGAAAATACTCATTATACTTGAAGGCAGAGAAGTCTTTTGCTCTCTAGAATGTTGATGTTTTTTGAAGTGTCTGGGGTGATCTGTGAACCCTTTACAAACTGCGCTAGCAAAGGAATGCAAATCTCGTGTTTTAATAAATTGATGGGTCTCTTACTGGAATTTTGTTTCAGCACTCCTCTAAGTGTCTTTTCATTCTGGTGCCCAATGTTTCATGAGCAGTTTTGATGCTTTGTAGCATCATTCATGCCTGTGATTGGCTCAGCTTAAACAGACACAGCCCTCTGGAAATGGTGTAACATATGAACTGTGAGAGATGAGCACCTGCAAAAGTTCTGTACCACCTTAGAAAATCTTCTTGGTGAGAGCTTTGTATGGTGCACCCTCCTTTTTTGAGCACTCAGGTGAAGAACACTGCTCTGAGTAGTGTGGATCTGCTGGGCAAGAATGCCCAGCCTCGGGAGTTCCCGTGATTTTAGTCCATTTGAAAGCAGAATTTTCCCAGTACCTTTTATGCACTCAGTGTAATGCCAGTTAAACTTTATCATTCTATGATTCTCTGAAGAGAGTATTTTTTTTTCTTTTGGTAGCGTTTTTCTCCCACATGATTCAGTGTAACATGTTACATTGATTTCTCGGTGTAATGATATTTAATATCCAGTCTACTGCATAGAAATATGTATTTACACAAAATGCCAAACAAATAATCCTGTATGGAGAGTATAAATCCCTTAGTTTTATTGGGAAGAAATATTTCTACGATTGTATTCCTTTCCTCTCTGTGCTTCAGAAAATAAAAAGTTACGTAGGTAGACACTGCAGAAAATAAACTTTCTTTTCTTTGCTCACTGTTATGTAAAGTAAAATTTTTGGGGTTTTTTTAAAGAAAATAATTTTGGCTTATCAGGAAGTGCATGATGGGTGCTAGCAAAGTTTGAACCCTTTCATAATTTAAAATTACAATCCTTAGAGAAAAAGAATAAAGTGCATGTCCTCAAGCTGCAGTTCATTTTTATTATCCTTATTTAGGTTTTCCCTGGGTATATAATAGACTTACTGCCTGCAGTTTGGAATGCATTCCACTCATCCCAGAACGTACTGCCCAATCTAAATTGCACATACTTTCACACATTAGGAACTACCTTCTCCCCAGTAGCCATCTGTGTGATTTCTTCAATTTTCACAAAATTTATCCTTAAAAGCCTTATATTCTTTTTTTAAAAAAACCCAACCTGAACAGATTCGTTTAAAAAATTTTATGCAGAGCGTTTTATGTCTCTCACTACTTGCCTTTTATTCCCTGGGTCCTTATTTTTAGTGTACTAAGTTCTTCTCACTATCTGTTAAAATATATTTTCTGCTTTTCTATTTGAGTTGCTCTTTATACAGGTTATTGAAATATTTAATTTCATTCTACATTCCTTTTTTAATCAGTTTCAAATTTTAATTGAGTGACCTTGGGTTTTTGGCAGAAGTTAGTGTAAGCTTTGATTTTTGGATTTTTTCCTACTTTGATGTAAACACATTGCACACCCATTCTAGAGTAATTTTTTTCTTTCATATTCACTGTAAATGAAGCATGTCCATGATGAGTTGTATGAAATGGGAAATTATTTAAAGTTCTTTATACTTGATTTGCCTTGGTTTACATTTGACTCAGATCTTCCATTTTTACATGCACTTTGTATATGATGTTGTTTGTAGCACTGTTGCCAGATTGTTACTTAATTGAAATTGTGAAATAGCTTTTTTTGAAATCAACTTTCATTAATATTTAGTGGGACTGTGGTAATTTACACAAGCTAGCAAGGTGTCCTCTGCAGTCAGCCCCTCTGACTCCTCCAGCATTAATGCTCCTAAATTCTCTTGTACTGAAGGAATATGAAATTGATCCATAGCTGCAAAGCCTAGAGGAGGTAATAAGATCACTAGCTTCATTATTTCATTCATTGCATCTGACTTGCTTTTACTGGCACCCCAAGCTGCTGTTCCTCTTCAGTACCATAAAATGCTTTGGTTTATCCTTTAGCAGACTTTGAGATGTGAAGGTCAATATTTCTGCAAGTTGATTGATTTGAAGTTGTTTATTCAGACTGTGGATCTATTCTGCTACTTGCTTGACTTCATTTAGGCTTCTTGTTTCTGTAGGGTTGCTTACCGGGCATATTCTTCAAATTATACTCTGTGGTAGTTCTTAAAACGGACTCATCAGAGTTCATTTCTGTGAGATTCTCTTGAAAACTGTTGCAGGCTTTGGAAAGTCTTTATACTGATTCTATTTGTACCATACATCATCTGCCATCTACCATCTGATTTTACAGGAAATCATGATTTTTTACTCAGTTTTCATAAGAATATAAGCAATTTCATAATAAAAAAGAAAGGTTGAGTCTTATTTTTGTAATGTACCTGTATGGATTTGTTGACTGGCCCAGAGATGTGGTGCATGTATGTGGCTGTGTATATATATTTAAGTGTGTGTGCCTATGTGTCTAGGTGTGTCCTGACAGTGGGGAGTGGAGGAGGGCTGTTGGTGTTACTGGAGTCATTTGGAGATTTTATCTGTGTAATTGAACTTGTTGCTGAGGGAGCCTTTTCCTTGTGTGTGTGCCATGAAGTTGGTGAATCCCAAAAGCATGGATGTGCTGCCCCTGGGCAGGCTGCAGCACATGTCCTGCAGGTCCTGTGCCTCCCCAGAATGCTGAATTTATCATGTATTTCATGCACAGCATGTAAGTGCACATTTCCATATGGTAAATCCATGCTCCCCACTGCATCTGAAGGTAAAAACATCTGGAAGCAGATGGGTACCACTGGAGAAGCTCTTGCAATCTATTGCTGCCTTCTTTCCTAGTGTTTTGTGAAAGTAAGCAGGGAGACTTGTGGGTATGAATTCTGGGGGATGGAGTTTGCTTGTAGCTACCTCCTTTCCAACAGGGCCACCTGGTCCTTCCCTCCTGCCACCACATGTGCCTTCAAGGTGTTAATGGTCTGTGCTTGGGACAGGTGATAGGGAGGGGCAAGAACAGGAGGTCTCTGGGCGAGGTGATCAAATGTGTGTCATTTCCCTGAGTTTGCTCTTGGATTATGTATAAAAAGAGGGTTTGCTGTAACCTGGGGCCTGTTGGTTAGAAATCCTTGTTTTTAATAGGAGTCCTTCTCTCTATGCATATTTATGCAAAATAATTCAATTTCTGGCAAGGTTTGCATGTTGCACCATTTGCTACACTGCTGCCTGTGGTTTGATTCCTTTTTTGCTTGTATTCAATCTGTTTTCCTGGTATTTGGATTACTACTGTTTTGTCTTGGTTCAGTTGATACTTGTCTCTCTTTTGGGTCTGATGTGTGTAATTTTTATTTATTCATCTAGTGTTTTCAGGTTTTATAGCTCTTTTCTTTTACATAACAAGTCAACAGTTTGATTAAGTTCCAACTGTTGTAGCATATGTAGTCTGGCTTCATTATCTCCTGTTGTCTTAAACTGTAATCTCTAACAAAATTAGGCAGCCAGCATGCCAAGTGTGCATGAGGGGCTGAGTGTGTGGCTCTGTGGATGTTATTTTGGGGCACTGATTTTTAGGGCTTAGTGAATGCAGTTGCTGTGGCTGTGAGCTGATGCTGGCTGGTCAGGTGCCTGTATGTGACTTGTCAGTGGGGGCTCTCTTGGGGTAAACACAAACCTTGTGCAGCAGGAGCCCTCTCAGCTCTCCACACTACATTTTCAGAGCAAGGAGTTACATTGACAGCTCCCTGAACACTGAGTGTGTGGTGTGTCACACACAGTGTGAGTGCCAAGGCACTGAGGAGCTTGTGCATGCCAGCTTAGATCAAATGAACCCTACTCACAAATTCAAATTTTACTTACAGCTTTGTCAGTTCTCTGGGAGGTCAAGACAGTCTTTGCCTGTTATCCCTCTGAGAACCTTTGCTCTGATTTTTCTGCTTATCTACTGCTGCCACTGAAGACTCTGCATTGCCTCAAGTCTGGTCCCCAAGTCTGGAGATGAGCCACTTATCTTTATTTTTCTGTAAATTGCACAATAGTTCCAAGTTGAAAGTGCAAGTGTCACACTGGCAGGACAGAGTAGGCCCCCAGTGCCCAAGGACTCAGCGTGTCTCACGCAATTCTTTTTGTATGAGAGACAAAAAATAGAAGTGAGAGGAGCTGCATTGATGCTGCAGTTTGAGATAGTGCTGCAAAAATAATTTAAATAATTGTATAAAAGAAGCAGAAGCAAAATGTAATGGTATTCCTTCACATTTCTTCTCTTGGCTCCCCCTTTCTTTAATTCCACAAGTATTCACTGGCAGTCTTCATAGCACAGTCCATGAGAAGCTGCAGTGGTATGGCTGAAGGGGCAGTGTGTTGTAGCAACAAACAGGAGTAAGACTGAACATGGGAGGGAATTTCTTGGGCCAGCCTTACTTCCACGGGGAGTGTTTTCTGTGAAATTTGGCTGTGGATAATGAACAGATGCTGAGAAACTAGTTATTAACACTCCTGAAAAGCAGCTGAGATTTTCCAGGCTTAAAGAAGAATATAGTAGACTTCAGAAACTCTCAAGAGACGTGTGACGAGAGTGGGCAAGGATAAAGATGCAGAATTATTTCTGGGAAAGCCACATGGTGCAGAGTAGCATTATTCTGCCTGGAAAGAGGTGTCCAGATGGAAGCATGGAAAATGCAAACAGGGGCTTGGGGTTTTGTTTTTCTTGTTTCATAAGAATTGGGTCACATCAAATGGATCTAACAATTGGCAAGTTTAAAACACAATTATTCTTTTATTTTGCAGTGAATAATTAACCCTTGCACACTGCTGCAAGATGATGTAGGTATAAAGCTGGTTAAGAAAGACACATCCATGAGAGAAGAAAATTGCTGCAGTCTTAAGAGTCTGGGACAGTAACTCAGAAGTATCAATTCTTGCCCTTTTCTTCTGCCATGTATAAGCTCTGTTGGGCAGGTGAACCTGTCGTCTGACCCAGCACAGCTGCTATTTTCTTTAGTGTAAAAAATAGCTCTGGCAATTGCATGTTGTTCTGATATCTACAGTAATAGACCTGTTCAAACAAATCTTGTAGATTGGTAGTACACCAACAGCCTGGTCATTAAGCTCTGTCAATATTTGTTGTAGTAAATACTTTTTACATTTGGCTACATTTGGTTTATGTGCCCTAGAGAGTTTTGCTGATTGATTGAAATGATTGATACTTCCAGGAAACAGGTCTGAATTCATGCTGAAATAATAGTTACATAACATTCTAGATAACTGGTTTTGTGCTGCTGCTTCTTCAACTTGTATGAAGCTTAATTAGAGGCCAAGACTTGCTTTCTAATTTCTTCTAAGTAGCAGATGGACCCCTTTTTAAGATTGCTTCTCCTACTAGTTGGGGGGGTGTGCATGCGTGTGTGTGTTGGGAGGCAAAACCTGTCAAAACTGAGTTTCCTGGCAAATTGGA